>JBBMKE010200714.1:0-14982 GCA_037834125.1 Lippia alba | reverse complement strand
TAAATGTTTAATATATATTATATATATCTTATATGTATATTATATATAATATAAATCTAATATACCTATATATAAAATTTTAAAAATTTATATATACCTGGGCTCACGAGCCAGCTCGCAAGTCGCGAGCCCAGACACAAGAGGCTATAGATTGACTCGAGGCTAGGATCGAGCTCGTTGAAGCTCGGATCGAGCTCGTACCAAAACGATTTCAAGCCGAGCCAGCTCGAGATCGGCTCGTGAAGCTCGCAAGCTGGCTCGGCTTGTTTGCACCCCTACCCCAATCCCCCACGAAGGCTCTTCCGTATAAAGATAGATTCACTAAGAAAGGAAATTTCCCCAATATTTGCATTGGATCATCCTCAATCTCACAATCTTTAATATTAGATAGGAAAGTGTACGTGAGGTACTTATTTCGGTTACACACTCCTCAAGTAGCAACTTATTTATGGGCACAAATATTAAGAACGAACGGTTTGACATGTGAACACACTCTTGAGAATCACTAGGCCTTCCTCTGTTGACTCTAGCTCGCAACCAGTGTTGATAGTTAGTTCGAAACTCCTCAAATTTGTCATGGCATGAATGTTGATATCTGCAAGAGATTCTTCCATTGTCATGATTGATTTCAAATCATTCACGAAACTGTTGAAAGAGTAAAATGTCGCTCACCTAAACCCTCCGATTTTAAATGGTATTCGTTTTGTTCAATCCATTCTTTCTCATAATAGGAAGCCACAAGTGTTTCAGTCTATCCATATCTTTTAAATATTAGGGCTGTCAATGGATCGGATTTAATCTAAATCCGGTCCGAATTTTAACATATTCGTGCGATAAAAATGTCTAATGGATCATATACGATTATAAGGAGCGAATATGAATTTAAAGAATTTGATCCGCTAAGCATTTGAATCCGATATTATATATAATATTTAATTAAATAAATTATTTACTAGTACATAATATTAAGTAAAATGATTAAATTTAAGGGCAAATTTTTTTAACATTACCAAATATCCCTTATACTTTTTCAAAACCCCCCAATTCAATTTTTATACATTTACAATCTCCAATATACAAAATATTTTTCCTAAATCCCCTAATTACCTAAAAAGTCTACTTTACCACTATTTTTTTTACTTTTTCCACACCCTTTTTACTAATTTCACATACAATTATAGATACCATTTAATTTGGGATACGTGGCTGGACAGTCATGACGAAGTGAAGAAGCGGAAGAAGAGTAGAAATGGAGGTGGCTTAATTTAATAGATAATTCCATCTGATAATTCCAACTGTCTTAGCAAATAAATTATTGTATCAAATATCAATTTATTATATGGTAGCTTCATGCATAGGCAGATATAGCATGATTTGCGTTTAATAATAATAATAATAATAATAATAATAATAATAATAATAATAATAATAATAATAATTAACTATATACTTTCTTTTTTCGAGTGTGTAATTAATGAATATTTTTTATAGGAATAAGGAACTATGCCCCTTGTCAATTTGAATTTAAGAAACCTTGAAAGTTGAATATGGCAATCATATCCGTGGTAAGAGTTTGTTGGGTCTGTAGGTGTACGAAGTTAAACAAGTCTTTAATGGAATGCATTATGATGGGCAGATTTCGAAATTAATTGCTAATATAAATGAAATGCACGGAAGAATTTTGTCACCAGGATCGGATACGCTCAAGAATCAAGACCTTCTCATCTTAATTCCTAGGAAATTTAAAATTATGCTAGATATCTTTGTTAAACATGGATATCCGGGAAAAAGGTTTTCATTGATCGTATTTTGTGTATTCTTGGGTGATTACATTGTTACAAGAGTCCTATGTATATAAGAGATGTACAGTAAACAGAATCTCTACAATTTAGGCGTAAATCTCTAAAGGTCAAACATGCCTAATATAATATCTTTCAACAATCTTATTTCAAATCACATTAATTTAATCAAATTTTTTGTATTTAAATAATCATTTACAAAGATAGTTTATATCTTAGTATATTGTTGGTTTGGTTTAACTGGAACTGAAATGTTATAGTGAATATATGATTACAATTACAAAACTATCCCTAAAGTTTATAAATATAAATAAAACGATTCTTTCAAATTATAAATTTGACAACACAATCTCTAGAGTTACAAATCAAATTACAAAAATCGAAACAATTTTTGGAATGAAGTAGTGGAACTTTAACAGATGTTAGTGATCAGAAACGATTTTAAAAAATTAAGAACTAAAATATAATTTATCGATCTAGATGAACTGTATTATAGTTAAGTCTAAACTCTAAATATAGGATAATGAGAGGTAATTCTTTCTATCTTTATATATACGAAACGATTCCAAAAAATACCCTGTACTAACAATTCTAAAATAAAAGCGGAACATATATTATATACTTCCAATTATTTTTGCATGAACTATACAAAAATATACATACATATATAAGAAGTAAGAAGATATTTGTGCGCGTGTTTGAAAATGAAGAAAAAATACAACTATATATGCAACACGGATCTTTTCTCTGAATATTATTCTTGAATACGATTATCTTCATCTTCGCCTCTGTTTGGCTTTCTGTAATTCTCCTCCAAATGCTTAGCAATGGCAATCCCAGATTTGAACAGTTTGCCGACATTTGGTAAACTGTAATTCTGCGCAATGTATACCCCAAACAATGTGCCAAATATCAATGAAAAGCTTCTTCTGATCATCATACCCATTAATATCTCTCTTAATTTACTCTTGGAAAAGAAGAAGAAGACAAGATGAACTATTCTTTATGATCACTTTGTTTGAAATGATTTCTTGGATTACGGCTATATATAGTGTGAAAGTATATATACATAGGGTTCCTTGTAAATTGAGGTCACATAAGTAACCCCTTATTCAAGCGTCAATTCTTTAATGAATTAAAATACAAGTGCAGATTAGCAATCAATTTCGTGAACATTGCCGATGAAGTTTCAGGGAAGAGTCGAGTTTGATTAACTAATTTCATGTGGTACTATAATTTAAGAGCTCTTTTTAGTTGACTTAGCTAGATCAGGTCCTTATAAACTTCTTGTTTAGCTTCAATAGAAAAGGAGTTTAATACATTCGAAACCCAGTGTTGTTTCGAATTAGCAAGGAGAACTCTATGATATAAAAAATCGTACAATTAATTCAACACAATTAAGAATTTTGGATTTTAAGGATATTTTTTAAAAATAACAAATGGTATAAATATAATTTAAAGGTAATTTATTGTTTGGAGCCAAAAAAGAAATTACGTTTTGGTCACTTTGACCAATTTCTCAGCAACTTTGTTTATCTAAACAAAATCGCCTGAGAAAAGGTGATCAAGTGATCAACACATGTTCCTTTTTTGACTTGAAAAGATGAATTGTTCTTAAATTTTATTTTTATGGGATGTCCTTTGCTACTTTTTAAAATAGATAAAATCATCGAGATATTAAAGATAGTTAAGCATTATGTTTTAAGAAGATTAATAGTCCAAAATGAAAAAATAAGGACAAAGTGTCCTATGGCTCAAAGAATGGGAGTAAGTGAAATTAACCCTTTTTTTAAATCAAAATTGGTGAATATCCTTAAATTGCATTTTCGTGGGATGACATTTATTAATTGTACCAAATGAATTGTGCAATTTTCCAAGAATATATCCCATTATTTTATATATTTTATGTTAGTATAATTTAATTATATTTGAAAATTTCCTTTTTTTGCATAAAAATATTTAAAAGATAATTTTGTAAAACTAAAATTAATTTTATATTTAATTTCGCACACATATGAGTATATGACCTATAGAGTGCACCTCAGTTGCTAGATAAAAGTAAAATATCAAAATGTAATGCAAAATTGTCCATAATTACCACGAGAACATACCATTTCCTGGGACGAAAGAAAGAAATAAATAAATAGACACTATTAAAAAAGTAAACAAATAAAAAAAATATAACAATATAGACAATCTAAAATACATAATTAATCACACAGCCAATACTTCCCTTAATGAACATAATATTGCCTATCGATGTAACCAATTGTCCAATACGATATGCCAATTAATACATACAACCGGAATAAAATTAAAAGACTTTCAACATTCTTTCTTATATGCAAAAATATCCATACTTAAATTGGGACAGGGACACTATATATATAGGCCTAAGGGAAATTTCATGATCAAGCGGGGTCCAAATTTGGTTAGTAAATTTTTAGTTCTTGAAGAGTGGATCCTCAGTGGTGGCGCCGCCGCCGTCACCGCCGCTGCTGTTGGGTTTCCGGTAGGCCTCTTCGAGCCGCTTGCCCTTGAAACAGGCCTTCTGGGCCAAATTGCGGATATTTGGTATATTGTAGTTTTGAGCAACGTAAGCTCCTCCAATGGCGCCCAACATGAACGTGAAGCTTCTTCGGATTAATCCCATATTTCTTGCTTGGAAATTTATCGAAATTTGAATTTTCTGTTTGTGATTTGATGAGAGCCTGGAGTTGGGGCTGTTAATAATGGCGTACGGTGTCGTATTGGGCAAGGAAATTTCTTGTTCTTGCTGGTTAAGCTAGATGCGTTCGAATTTCCCCTTCTTCAAGGGTCAACTTTGTATAGTTTAATAATTAGTGGGAAGAAATATAATTCTTTAGGTGGGAATAATTATTCATAGTTATCCCGTGAATCAAAAATGGGATTCGGAGGATTCACATGTTTATATACTTTGTTCAATGGGATGGTAAATTTGGCTTTTATTTAATTTATCTTGGCGTTCAATTTGTCTAAGAATTAAAAGGAACAGGTTGAGATTTTTGCTAGCGTATACCCCGTGCTCTGCACGGTATTTATATAAAAATTATAGTTATGAATTATGTATTTATGTATCACTCATAAATATTATAAATTAAGATAATCTATATCAGGGATAAAATTTAATATAAAAAAATATTTTTATTTACTTAACAATGACATCAAAGATCGTCACATGAAAAATATTTTTTTAAGTGATGAGAATTATAAATAATTATAAATCTTGATAAGCAATGTAATTATCCTAAATATTTTAATTAAAAAAAATTAGATTCAACCGGATTATAATTTGGATGAAAATTTTTTATAAAAGAAGTTTAAAAAATTTTCAAATAAATAATAGAAAATATTCAAAAAATAAAAACAAAAAACAAATATGATTTTGAAAAGTGATATTTTCTCAATTTGTGAAAATTGAATTAATTAATAATAATAGCATGAATAAAAGGAAAAATGAAAAGGAAAAGGAAACAAATTGCACTAAAATATTTTTGAATCAGACTAAAATGTATAATTAAAACTATAAAAAAATAATTTTATATCATTCAATATGATAAAAGACATGTAAATAAAATTTAAATACAAAGCTAAATATAAATAATGGAACAGATCTCACAAAGCCAACATTAAAATTTAAAATATAGTATGATATCTTAATAAATTAGTATAGATATAGATTATTTGATATAATCTAAGATATTGAACCCATAAGTATTTAAAACTATAACTAAACTAAAGATAAACATAAAAAAATGTAAAAGAAGAATCATCAAAATTAATTGATGGACCCAAAATATGCTCGTCTCTCCGCCGTCCACGTGTCATGATCGCAGAAGACTCCCTTTATGGCCCAGTGGTATCTTAACAGAACGATCGGGCAGTGGAGGCTCACGGTCCCCACTCAACCTCAACTATCACAGCTAATCTTCCCTGGGAGATCGGCCCAAGTTAAACCTCACCCTCGAGTGAGTCAACCCTCGAGCCTCTAACGCTCGTAGGTTCAGTCCTCCACCTCCTGATCTTACAAGGAACCCATCTTCGAGCATCTCTGTGCTCGGCCTTCGGGACACGAGCGTCTCACCGCTCAAGTGAATAATCCCATAACTGCCACTGATACAACAGCTGTGCGTAACTGTCTAAAAGGTGAGAGTGACACATACATGTCGCTTTCAAGCCCTCACACCTCGCCACATGTCTAGGGCGACACTCTTTTCAGGACCACATGAGTAATATTACGTAATGCCCCTCATCCTTAACATATAAATAGAGGAATTGCTTCACACTTTCCTCAAGCAATCTTCATCTTCTTCACGGCTTTCTTCACTCAGAAAAAATATACACTGAATTGGAAAAGCCCCATTGTTGCGCATCTTTCAAACTTTATACAGCTTCACCTTATTCATCTTTTTGGTGTTATCCTAGCTAGTAGAATCCATGCTCATTGAAAACCCAGTTCCTGAGGCTCAACGCCTGTGATGGTATTCCCTTCACACAAATAGAAAGTGTTTGGTGTTAATTTCCCCTTTACCGTTTCAGACACCATCATTAATATCGTAAAATTCGAATATAATAATAATAAATAAAATAATAATAATAATAATAATTATTATTATTATATATCTCCATCACTCTCCAATATAAAATAATTTGGAAAATTATAGGTAAACAAATTTAAATATAGTTTTTTTTTAAATATACGTGGTTATAAAGTATGCAT
The DNA here is from genome assembly GCA_037834125.1 of Lippia alba. Classification (NCBI taxonomy): domain Eukaryota; kingdom Viridiplantae; phylum Streptophyta; class Magnoliopsida; order Lamiales; family Verbenaceae; genus Lippia; species Lippia alba. The sequence continues at coordinate 8,442 of JBBMKE010200714.1, read as the reverse complement.
AATTTTTTTCAAAAAAAAAAAAGTAAACCTTGAAATAAATCTTTTGATATTCAAATATAAATTAAATTTCAATAACTATCCCTAAAAAAATGAAAATACAATGACTAACCTTTTAAAAGTTTATTTGGTTTCAATTTTGCCTCAATCAATTGGTTGATTTAAGAACTCCTAATATTTTGTATATAATTAAATATTACAAAATTTTTAAAAATTCTAAACAAAGTATGTAAATAGTGATTGTTTTGTAATACAATACAATCATAATTAAAATACTAATCAATAAAAATAATCAATTATATAATATTATAAATAAAAATATAAAAGAATATAAAAAATACTCAAAGTAAACGTGAAAATTTTTAAAAATAATATAACAAAAAATAATAAAATTTAATTAACAAAAAGATAAATATCACAATTAAAAGGCTAAAACAAAATAAAATTAAATAATTAAATAAAAAATCTCAAAACAAACTCAATAAAAATTAATAGAAGAAACAAAATGACAAAATTATAAAAAGACTTTCATGCTTGGCAGACGCGTTCGGTTGAGAAAGTCAATTAAATGTGACAATTTACATAAAAGCAAAAACCATGAAAAAATAAATAATAATAATAATAAATTTTAAATAACAAAAAGTAAATATTATAGGCAAAAGTTTAAAACAAATAAAATTTAATAATCAAGTAACAAATTTCAAAACAAACATAAAATGAAAATTAATCAAACAAACAAAATGAAAAATCATAAAAAAAACCTTCATGTTTAACAAAATGAGAAATAATAAAAATCATAACGGATGTCAACCCATAAAATATTGACATCCTAAATACGCTGCATAAACCATATCAGTTTCAACAGCTTTTAATTCAACTTTCACATTGGCAGCAATTCCTATCTCATGGCTAAAAGCAAAAATCACATCTCCGTCCCTATTCCAGCCATTCTCATACTACCTCTCGCGGCCCCATCTATTCCACTGCATTGGTTGCAATTTATGAAATGCTTTGAGGTTTCTTTTTTTTTTTGTTGGAATTTTTTTTTTTTTGGTGGAAGTTTGAGGTTTCTGTAATATATTAAATTATTTTAACTAAGGTAAAGACTTATAATAATGAATTATGATTGTTGATTAAAAAAAATCTCCTTAATTAATGTCAAGATTTGATTATATTATTGTACAAATTATTATTTACTCAACAAAGTATTAAAAAAAAGTAAATTCCCCTAATTTATGCCCAAATACCATAAATTGAGCACGTTAGTTAATGTAATTAATATTTCTATAATGATTTTTATTATTCAATGAAAGATTAGGGGAATAATTGAAGTAACCTAATCAAGAAAAAATTTTGAATTTGAATTTAAAACTTTAATGAGTTATTTTGGAAATTGTGTCATGTTTTGAGTATTCAAAATAAGTTTTACCATAAATTGATACTTCAATTAATGACAACTTCCAAAAATTAAGGGACATATAAAATAAATAAGTTAATTAATTAATGTAATAATTTCCAACCAATCAAAATTTTTTGTTTTAATTTAAAATTTCAAGAAAACCACAAAATTCTATTGGGTCAAAATTGAATTAATTTGGTCAAAATACACACTTCCTATATATTATAGTATAGATATAGATATAGGTATAGATAGATAGATAGATAGATATAGATAGATAGATAGATAGATAATATTTGTAACGTTTTTGAATTGTTAGTATGTCTTTTATTTTCAACTCAAATTAAAAATTATTTAAATTTATAAAGATAATTTGATTTTTTTTTGGTGCCTAGACGTAATTTGATTTTACCCACCGTTTAATATGTAGAAGAAATTTTATGTAGATATCACACGAAATCAAGTCACATTATATTATAAAAATAATAGTTAAAACTGTAAATTTAATTTTCCTTTTTATGAGTAATGTTAATAGTTAACGAATGTTATAAATATTAGTTTCTAATCTATACTATAATATATAGGAACGATGTCTTTGACCCCAATTAAATTAATTTTGACTGAATAGAATTTTGTGATTTTTTTGAATTTTTTTATTCTTTAAAAATTTTATGATTGGTCGGTTAACTTTTTAAACTATTTAATATATTTTAATAATAATTAAATCTCACTAATTAAGACATTAATGTCTTTAAATTTAGAAAACTATAATTAATATGATTTTATTTATTAAAATTGATTTTATAGGAATATTTGATTTTTCAAACTTAAAAACATAATTAAGGTAAATTGGCTGCGTTAAGGATTTCAAACTTAAAAACATAATAAGGGTTTGAACACGTTATTGGTAGTCCCCTATAAATACGGGTTAATTATGTCAACCCTTACGTTAATCTAGCTAATATGTTCGAAAAACCCTTATGTTAATTAACATAATTATATTGGCTAATATCTTTTATATAGAGTGCATAACTAATATAAATTAAGGACTCAATCCCCTACATAATTAACGTTATATTCATAATTTTGTTTTAAATATAATCAACTTTTTAATGCCTATCTATGATTATATTCATTCACTCTCAACATTTTTGTGATATTAGTTTTGATACAAGTTTTCAATATGGCTCAGGCAATCTCTCTTTAGATTGGATTTTTTCTTACACCGTACGCCATCAATAACAATAACAATGGTTCATAACCTGTTTATACTTTAGTTTTAAAGATGTTTATCTGCATATTAATTCATAGTTTTTCTTTCCTGTTTTTTGTGTAGAGAAATACTTTCTTCTGAAGTTGTTGTTCAAGTACCGTATGTGGTAAGGTAATATAATTATGTAGTGTTTCAATGATAATTTATGTATTATTTGTGTCTGTGTTTTGATTTTATGGTTTTCTCTTAATATTTTGATAGAGAAATATATCATTTTGAAGTACTCGTTCAAGTACGCTGCGTGAAAAGGTAATATATTTTTTTCTTATATATTTTGTGGTATTATTTATATATTAATTTATATATTTTTTTCTTATTTTATGGTTTTCTCTTAATTTTTCAATAGAGAAATATATCCTTTTGAAGTATTCGTTCAAGTACGTCGCGTGAAAAGGTAATATATTTTTTTCCATTATATATTTTGTGGTATAATTTATGTATTAATTTATAATTTTTTCTTCGTGCTTTAATATAAAAATATTTTTTTCTGAAGTTTTGTCAAGTACCGATCAATGACGAGGTAATTTCTATACATACTGCCACGAAAATTATGTTTCAAATCCCTTTTTATAAAAATAATATAAAAACATCATTTATGCTAACTTTAATTAAATTATATTTTTTTGTAATTTTAATATATTTTAATATTTATAAATTTATTTTTAAAATGTGGATGATTCATAAAGAAACAAAAATAGATAAACAACTTCATTACACTGTTATTAATCATTTAATCATATAATTTGTTGGCAACTTCATTACACGGTTATATCTTTTTTTAGAGGAACCTGTGAATAAGATGGTAGGGAGTTTAAGAGGCACCTCCCGGTTTTTTCCTATATCTAGAAATAGATTGGACCAATGAAGTGTATACTCTCATTACAAATACTACAAATCGTGGTTACGATATTTAAAAATTTAAAAACAACACTTCTAATTAATTTAAAATAGCACCAAATTGTTAAATTAAAAATAGTAGTATTTTTCAATTGTATTTACTGTGCATTTAGATGGCATTGGACCCATAAAATCAACTTTATTGATTCACCTTCTCACTCTAATGTTATCAAAAAACACTTATATATATTATTTATCTAAAAGAAAAGACAAATGGTTTGTCAAATTATGATCAAATTTACAACTAAATGGTTTCATATCTCCTAATGAACTAAATTAGATTTCTGAAATCAATATCTTATTTTGTTTAAGTAGTGTTTGATATTTTTACCGAAAATAGCTTATATAAGGGAAAACTTCCGTTCAGAAATAATCATAACAAAGATAATGAGATTACCATCGATTAATTTTAATATATAATGTGGATAATAATTTAAGACATTTTTAAAAATTTAGATAGTTAGTCGCAGACATTATCATAATTAAGAAGTAATCATGTTAACATAAAATGCATGCAGTAAGTAAATTATTTCATGCTAATTTATTGTTCTCACACAATCCCTATGTCTTATTTCCTTTTTCAATATACCTTTTTTTGGGTTTTTATCATATATCTTTAATGGCCAGTCAAATCATTAAATAGTTATTAATTACATTTAAAAATATATCTCAAAATTTTAAACACACGTCAAGAGAATGTGTTAATATATCATACTGGCGTGTACTGTACTTTGTTGCTATAATTTTAGACTTTGTTGCTATAATTTTGGAGTTGGTTTTTGGACAATGATTTATTTATATTTAATGATTTTAAAATTAACTGTGCACATATATGTTAAAAATGGAAATAGTTCATAAAAAAGAATATATCATATTAGCGTGTGCCCCGTACTATAATTTGTTTCTATAATTTTAGAGTTGGTTTTTGAACAATGAACGATTTATTTGTATTTAATGATATGGTTTTTTTTTTTTGTATTTTTAAAAGGGTTCTCTTTGCTTTTGTTTACTATTTCGTGAGTTAATGTACTTTCTCTTTGTTTGTAAACTTCATCTGCAAATTCTAACAAGATTGGTTGTATAAGCGTTGCCAATTTGGATATAATAATATTCCAATTTGAGAAGTCGTGCTTCTTGATACTACGTAAGTTTTCTAATTGAATTGGGTATTTATTTTTAATGAGCCACCAAGCAACAGAATTAACAATATTTTTTTATACATCTCAGAATGACGTCTGTTCATATGGTCCTTCGTGGCAAGTTTGCGATTGAAGAAGGCGCATCGTTATTAGAGACAATAATGTTGTGTTGGCATGTGTTGGCATGTGGAGTTACTGTGAGAAATAGCTCTAAGGTAAATATATAAATATTATCTTTTCTTGAAAAACGGAGACTATAATATTTTTATTCTATAGGTCATTCGATACACACACATAGATTCAGCAAGCTATATGTCAACTATAAAACGAGATTTACAGATCGCCTTAGGAGTTGGTAAGTTGTTTATTAATTACTACATTCGAATGTTTATCTACTACTTTTTCTTATTTTGTTTGATTTCAATAGGTACTTTGAAAATCGCCGCCCACAAAAATTGGTTTCACTAATCCGCTCAATAGATTTACTATATCAACTTCTATTAAAATCTCAAACGCTAGAAGGACTTGGATAAGAGATTATGGATATATGGAAGGTGTAAGTATATTTACTACTTTGTTTAGTATTTATTATTAAATATGTAATTTATTGTATGTTATCATGATGAAACTCTGTATAGGTCAAGTTTTTCCGCATCGTGGCCTGTGTTGAGAAGATTGATTGCGATAACTTATGGTATGCAACATGCAACCATTGTCAAAGTGGTTGCACGTCTTATTCAGGACAAATGATATACATTAATTGCAACGATGTTGTTAATGCCACTATCAGGTCTTTTTCGTGCATGTATTTATTCATTGCAAAAGTTTATTTGATACAAACAAAATTAATTTTTTTTTCATGTTGGTTTCGTTTATGTTTGAGGGTAAAAGACAAAAGTGGTACGATTAACTTAAAACTCCTGAACAAGCAGGCTGAATACATGTTTCTCAACAAAGCTACTTATTTCAAGAGTTTGTAAGAAAAGGTATGATAAAACTTTAAATTTGATTAAAATTGACATATTTAAATATATTTACACTTTCATTATATTTTAGGAAAATGGCAAAAAATTGTTTCAAAACTATATTTGTTCTCTTGAAGGCCGTGCTTTCACATTTATTATTCTCGTATCCCCGAGTTTCGCAAGACCAGATGTTCGATACACGATGAATTTTATTTTAGCCATTGATTGGTTTGAAGAGTGCTTCTATCTTCCTGAGCGATTGCGTCTTTTGCTGACGTAAATACAAGTTGGACTCATGAATTCAATTAAAATATTATTTTATTATTATACTATGTTAGATTTATTACATACTGTTGTTGTTTCCGTGCATCGCACGGGACATATACTAGTATGTATATATATATATATATATATATATATATATATGAAGAGTATATTTTAATTCAATTGTATCAATTTTAATTGAATATTAATTTTCTAAAATTTTCATTTATTTTCATTAATAATATAATTTTAGTATTATGTTGTTTAATATTAATTACAATAATTAAAATTTTTAAATGCAAAAGAATCTAACTAATTATCTCGATTTAAGATATCATTCAACTTAATTTTGTTTCTTAATTTTCTCTTTTAAGGCTTATTTTTCATTAAATGCACATAAATTTTACTAATCATCTCCTTAATTTAAGAAATTATTCAATTTAATTATTTTTTTAGCATTTCATTTCTTTAATTAAATGTTCTACACATATTTCAACAGGTAATGTGAAATAAATCTCCACTTAGGCACCATATTTTTACTTAATTCCCCAATTAGGCATCAAATTTCTATTTTACACATTAGTACGGATATGATATAATGTAATATTTATATCATATTATGTTGTATAAATTTTCTAGTAGTTTTTTGCACAGATACCCCATGTGTTATGCTTAATTAGCACTCCGAACCTTGTGTTTTGAAAATACTCAAAGAAAACCCTGTAATTATATAAATTAGCACTGAAAACCTTGTGATTGTATTAAAGTTAGCACTAAAAACCCTACAAGCACGGCTATAGGGTTTGAAATACTAATTGAGTGCTAATTTATTATAATCAAAGGGTTCTCTTTGAGAATTTTCAAATCACAGGGTTATGAGTGCTAATTAGGTATATCACAGGATTTTTGGTGCAATTAACTCATAAATTTTCAGCACTCTCAAAACATGTTGTATAAATTTCACTTCATGTAGAACTGAAACCTATGTTGCACGGATACGGACACGGCGACACGGACACGACACGACACGACATGACAAGGATACGGCGATACAAATTTTTTTTTATGAATTTTCCACGTGAGAAATGTCGGACACGGTGTCGGACACGGGTGTCCGATACGACACGACACGGCAAAATGATATTTTTAGAAGTGTCGGTGCATTAGAGACTGAAACGTTCTAATAGAGTATTTATACCCTATTTAGTACAAATTTTCGGAAAGTAAAATAATTTTTTTTAAATGATGGAGTGCTATTTGCAACCATCCTATATTCAATCTAATTTCATTATTTGATCTAATTTCAATCTAATTCTTTTTCCTTTCCACGTAGACACTGGCTTTCAATCTAATTTCATTATTTAATTTTCTTCTTATATTAATGGCTTTTAAATATATCTTGGCATCACTAATTTTCGATCTACTGTCCTTTTTTGTTTTCTTATATTGTGATTTTTAAATATATAATTCTCGACATAATAAAGTTATTTTTATATACTAATGAACTTTTCCATCTTCGTTCATGTTCATGTTTACATTGGAATAATAATCGGGGAGGCAAATATGATGGGAAGGTTTTGAAGTTCCTTTATATTTAGGTTTAACTTACAATAGGTAATATTTAGGTTTGAGTCGAGTCCCACTTAAAATATAATCGTGTTAAGTTGTTGTGACCTAAGTTAATAACATTGAGAATAAATAAAATTAAAAACCTATGTAAAATCATGTAAGAAATTAATAGAGAATAATTGAAGTTGTTTTCAATTTAAACGGGAATTCTGCAGGAATCATCACCACATACCCAAGCATTTGCCATCCAAAAGAAGAAAATGACTGAGCCAAATTAATTACTTCTCAGTACAAAAGCAATAGGAACAAAGTAAAATATTTAATCTGATTAAATAAGCGTTAATATAAAAATAAATTTATGGGTGAAATATAAACAATTATCCTACTTATGTCCATATTGAAAATATGACTAGTTTAGATTGTAAATTAAACTAAATTCATATACAAATCTATATATATATATATATAATTTAGAACCCCTATCCACGTAAGTATATATCCACGCAAGTATACACGTGGATAGTCTCAAAAAATTTTAATTATCTCAATAAATTTTATATTTAATATTTTTCAAATTCAGTTACTTAAAAAAGTTTAAATTTAAAATACCCAAATTCTGTTTTTTTTTATAACATAACAAATAACTTTTATCAAAAAGAATTAAAGGTTTTTAATATTTTTCAAATTTTGTTACTTTGACAATTTTTTAAATTCAAAATAAGCAAATTTTATCTTCTATAACAAATCACTTTTATCTAAAGAATTGAGAGAAAAGTCGGTTAATTATAAAAGTTTGAATTTAAAATACGTTGTATCAAAAATTTTGTTTTCTATAACAAATTACCTTTATCCAAAAGAATTAAAAGTTTTGTATAGATATTGTAGTTATCCATTTGAATTCAAATTGTTTAATTTATCTAAAATGTATATCTATTCTTT
>JBBMKE010200605.1:0-14982 GCA_037834125.1 Lippia alba | reverse complement strand
CTGATAATCTTATTGATGTAGTAAAGGATGTATGTTACATAGACACCAACTAACCTCTATATATAATAGTAAGAGTCATAATCCATATCACATATGGATAGATCAATCCTATCTAATATCAACTTCCTAATACTATTAAATATCTACTTAGACAGTAATTCTAACAATTATATCTCGTGACATATAAATTACCAAATATATATGTGCTGAACTAATTGAATGAAGGCACTGGTTTTCCTTGACTTTGTTCTTGCCCTTCTTGAACTGATAAGATAACCACAAGGAGGTCGCGTAGTCAAATATTTCCCTTGTCCACCCATTCATGTAGAACTTTTAATGATTATGGTTCTATAACTGGTTGCTTGAATATCTTGTTTCGCAAGGTTTGCTTGAATCCAACCTGCTGGTGTTAAAACTTGAAGGAAACCCATTGAGAAGGTACTATGAAATCTTATTATAAAATCTCTAGTTTATTGGTTGCAACCTGAAGATAAACCATTACAGCTCAAATAGGAAAAACCAGCATGGTAGGTCATGCTAAAAAATATGTCCGGATTAAAGGCTGCTACCAAATATAATAAAGAAATTGAGCCTCGCATTTGTCTTTGTATAACATTGGATATTGTTAGAAATGGAAGCTGAGTGGGCAATACAACATAAGCAACTTACGTTATCTTTTGTCTTTAGGTATCAGGTGTATGCATAAACATGGTATATGTTTTTGATGCGTTATTCCCTTACATGTGACAAGACAATATCCGATCCATCGTGCAACATTGCTAAATGAAACTGGACAAGGAAACTGAATATGTTGTGAAAGTATGTTTGAAGTTAGATGATTGTGGACAGACATGCATGCATGCTCATTCTGAGTTAATTTATGTGTTTCGACACTTTTGCAGCATTCGAAGGGCAATTCTGGAGAAAGGAACAAAAGCCATCTTGAAATGAAGGACATAATTGTTGAACTGTGAAGAGTTTCTCTCGATGTTGTAGGTTGAGCCGTGCCGAATTTTTCTCGATAATGTTGATTTTGATTACGAACCGGAGAGTTTGGAACCATTTGTTTGTTTATAAATTTGTGTTTCAATTTTGGGTTGGAGTGTAATATGCTGTGTAATTTTTGGTGTTTGTATCTTATAGTTGCCTTTCACTTATGTATTTCGTGGGGGATGTAAAGTAATTGTCGAGAAACAATTGTGTTCTGATGTACGTTTTGGATCACCTCAATTGTTGTTCAAAAGTGTTCAAATCTCCTTGTTGAATAAAAACACCTCTGTTCGCCTATGATTTTGACGGGAAATGAAGTATTTTCTACTTTATTTATTTATTTATTTATTTATTTATAACACATATCTAAAACTGGGTTGTTGTCGTGAACAATGAACCACTAGTAATTGTGGCACATGGTGTGCAAATTAATTTTTTCTTTATGATTTAAATATATTAAAAATAATTTTTTATATTAATATATATTTTATAATATTTTTAATTTATTTATTAAATTATAATAGATAAATAGTATGAAAAAATAATATATCAAACAACATTATTCTTAAAAAAAGATAAAAATTATATATAAAAGAAAAAAAATTGGATTGAGATATCAGATAAGAAAAAAGATAAGTTAAAAATATATTTTTAAAATGATAAAATAAACAAATAAAGAAAAAAGAGAGAAAAGAATGTGAGAGAAGAAAATGGACAAATATAAAAAAGTAAAAAGACAAAAAGAGAATTTAAAAATAAGAAAAGAGAACACATAGACCATAATCACACTCATAGTATAGAAATATAGATTAACTGTCCAATAAGACAAGTATATTCTACTTTTTTTTTTTTAACAATTTTTTTATTTTTTATTTTTAACACACGCACATCCAAACGGGTATTCAAACCCGAGACCTCGCAATTATGAATGAATCCAAGTATATTCTACTTGATAACGATTAGATAATTTATTCTTTTTATTAAATGCCCATTAACCACTTGTATCCATTTTTATAGGCTTGATGAAGTATATTCTACTTGATCATCACAATAAGATAATCTACTTTTTTTTATTAAGCACGCCATGGTTTCTTATACATGATCTCAATTTTTTTTTAAAATTAATTTAGAGCAAATGTATGGTTAGTCCCAAAAATTTTTAGATCGTGTCACTTTAGTCTTGAATTTTTAAAAGTAACACATAAGCTAATATTATTATTTTGTTAGAAATTAGTTTCTCAATAATTTTTTTTAAGAATATAACAAAAAATAAAAATAAAAAATCATGTGCTCTAACAATGCGATTAAAAAATGTATTTTTATTTTGTACCCTTTAAGGCGACACTTTCAATAGTAATTTAAAAGAATAAATGGGCAATTAATAAATGATCCTTATTCACTTAGTTTAAATCCTCAATACATTACATATTTTTCTTAATTCTCCTAAATCGCATAAAATTATCAAATTACCCTTAGATGGAATTGAAGAATGACAATCCATATCCCTATAATTGCAATTGCTCTTTCATCAAATCTTCACCGATTGCTCTTTCATCAAATCTTCACCACCGCCGACAACCCTAGTTAAAAATCATTCAGTTGTACACGAAGTAATTGTAATTGGAGAACTATCGCCGACGCACCCATGCACATTAAATAACACCCACGCACGTTCAAGAACCAACTTCCACCAGTTAACCTATATGTTTTGGTTTTTTATTCTTTTTAGAAAAATTAACCTATGGATAAAAATAAAATGATAAATTTACTTATAAAATAAACTAATGCCTAATCTCGTAAAGCATTTAGATGTAAAACACCCTAATGAAAATTAAAGCAAGCATTAAAATCAAAATGTTCTTAATAAAGATTTGAATACTTGAATATATAATTTATACAGCTCAAACAAGACAATTTGAACCTTTGAAAACCGCTATAGTGGTACGAAAAATTTTACATCTAAATGATTCGATTCTATTCAAAACAAAACAAATAAATAGGATAAAGAGAAAAAAAAAAAAAAAAAAAAAAAAACCAAAGCGGGCAAATGAAAATCGAAAACACAACAAAACCAAACAACAATTTAGAATCAAACAAAGTTCATCATAAGTTGTCAAAACTACTTCTCAATCAAAAATCTGGATAGTTAGTAGAATCTGAAATCTTCTTACGAAGAAATAGAGTTGACCGCTAAGCTAAAATCGTGCCCGCAGCTACAAACAGAGCCTAGATGTTTAGAGTTTCAGCCATTTCGCGCTTCGTTTTGGCTGAATACTTCTCTTTCCAGAGTCTCCATCTGCTGCTCCACGTTTACTTGATCGATCTGATTCTTCAGTACAACAATATGTTGCTCCTTTTCCTTCAGCATACCTTCCACTAGTGCAACAATCAGTTCACTCTTTTGCTTCAGTAGAGTTTTCAGTACAACATTGTCTGTTTGTTTATTTTCTCCACTCCTGAACTTTAATTGCAATTCTCTAATCTTTTTCAGAAGCTCGATTTGCACTTTAAGAGATTCTATTTCCCTTTTATGAATTTCAGTTGTCTCCTCTTTAAGAGCTTTTATTTCCCCTTTACGAACTTCTAGCTGCCCTTTAAGAACTTCATTCTCTTTGGCCAGCTCTGCCAAAATATTTTCTCGTTGTTTGTTTTCAGTGTTGTTTTTTTCCATTTGAGACCTTGTCTCTTCAAGAGCCTTTTCATCATCCATTCTACAAATTTGAATGAACTAATGCAATCATTATTCACCAATATAACTCAAAAAGTTGTGGATTTAACAATCAAATTATATTCCTAAGCACAAAAGATCAAACTTCTTTCACTTTAAGTACTCTTCTAAATTCCTAAACCATGTACGCCAAAAACAACCTAAGGCAGCATGTTTTATCCTTTTGTAACTATCTTTATTCTTATCTTAGGGATAACTTCTACCCTAAACTTACCTAGTTTGTATTTTAGAATTACTGAGATTACAAAATATCAAAACTTATCGATTACAAAGTATTCTCTTTCACTCATATCCATCAATTCTAAGATGCATATTTCTAAGATTTGGGCTAACTCACTAAAGGAAAAGGGAAATATGAAGGCTGCCAAATCCTAGCTTCAATAATAAATTAGCATAGAAGTGCATGCATAGCGTCGAAACGTAGCACAAAAAAAAAATAAAATAAAAAAATAGTCGAACCTTCTTCTCCGTCGCGGTCGGCTGTCGAACCTTGCTCAGGGTTGCTTTGGAGGAATGAATGTTTCCTCTTTAGGGATTTCTGTTCTTTTTTCCCTTTTTTTGGGATCTCTTTTCGACGTTTTCAAGGTATATTTATACAATATTTACATTCTTAATCCTAGACCTGTTTTTGGTTGGATATTATTGTACCCAAAGTCTAAATCCAAACAACCGTCCAAATATTATTCTTATTTTAAAATTTTTCTTTTACTTAACTCATTGATAGTAAATTTTGATTATAATTATATATATAATTTAAAATAAAAATAATAAGATGGACCTATATATACTACAATGAATGAGAATTTATGGAATATCTAATACATGTGTTACCTTTCTAATTTCTAATTTATGGAAAAAATTAACATTTTATTTAACTTTCTGAATTAAAAGATATTTTATTTAAAATGAAATGGTCTAATGGATTCAATTATAATATTAAAATGAAATGGTCTAATGGATTCAATTATAATATTAAAACCTTGTACGAATAAATAGTTTATTTTCATAGGCACAACCATGAACAAACCCTGGATGCTTACTGGTGATTTCAACGACATCTTCGGACCAAGCGAGAAGCGAGGGGGTAGTCCAGCCTCATGGAATAAATGTCAAAAGTTCGTCCGGAACATCGAAAGCTGCTCTCTCATAGATATTGTCTCTAATGGACCCCGTTTCACTTGGTCCGGGACGGCATTTGGTGGCGGTAAAGTGAGAGAGAGGTTGGATCGTGTTCTAGCCACTGCAAATTGGACCCAGCGGTTCCTCGATAGCTTCACGAATGTGCTACCGAGAACTCATTCAGATCATCACCCTATCTTGACCGATACAAACGAGATGGGAAGGCCGCGAAGGGAAAGACCGTTTCGGTTCGAAGCAGCTTGGGCGGATCATCCGGGTTGCCTTGACGTGATCAAACAATTTTGGGATCCTCGCAGGGGTTGGGAGCGGCATTGCAGGGTATACAAGACGAGCTAATTAATGGATTGGAATGTAACAACCTTCGAAAACATCTTATGAAGGAAACGGCTACTGAGGGCGAGACTTGCTGGAATCCAATGTGTCCTTTGTCATGGACATAATGCAGACCTAGTGAACCTTGAAACGGAACTAGTTAAGGTCTTAAGGAATACAATGAGGGTCTTAAGCAAGAAGAAACACTTTGGCTCCAAAAGTCAAGGGTTAACTGGCTTCGTCTGGGTGACCGCAATACCAGGTTTTTTCATCTCTCCACCCTCACGCGCCGGAAACGAAACCGAATTGAAATGCTCAGAATTGATGGGGAGTGGTGCTCAGACATGGATATTCTTAAAGCACATGTGCACGGTTTCTTTTCCCAACTTCTGGCCCTAACGGAGATGGTTGATATGGAACACCTCCACCGCAGCAGGTTCCAACGGGAGATCACTCTGGATAATGCAAATTTGCTGATTAAACCGGTGATTAGAGAGGAAGTGCTCTCCATCGTGAGATCCATGAACGCTTACAAGGCTCCTGGGCCCGATGGCTTTCAGGCCTTCTTCTTCCAGCGTTACTGGGAGACTGTGGGTGAGGCGGTTATGGACTTGGTTGCTAGTTGCTGCCACACAACTGAAATTCTCGAGGAGATGGGAGCAGCCAATATTTGCCTCATCCCTAAAACCGACCAGCCTAAGGACGCGAGTGAATTCTGACTTATTGCATTGTTAAACATCTGATTCAAAATTCTCACGAAAATGCTTGTCTCGCGCATTAAACCATTCATATCCAACATTGTGGGGCCGTTTCAGTCTACGTGTATTTCAGGCTGGAGCACACATGACAATATACTAGTCTTGAAAGAATTGGTGCATACAATGACCAAGTCCAAGAACTGAAAAGGAAGCATGTTGCTCAAGTTAGATTTGGCGAAAGCCTATGATAAGGTAAATTGGCTCTTCCTCGAAGAAACCCTATTGCTTTTCAAATTCCCAGGCAGAATAGTACGGCTTATTATGAATGCAGTTAAAATGGTTCGTCCTAAAATCTTGTGGAATTGAGAACCAACGAAGAAGATAATTCCGACTTGCGGGCTTCGCCAAGGTGACCCTTTGTCACCTTACTTATTCGTACTCTGCATATGGAACGTTTGAGCTATCTAATCGAGGAAGTTGTTACCTCTAACGAGTGGAAGCCGGTCCAAATCTGCAAAAGTGGTCCACATATCAGTCATCTACTCTTTGCCGATGATATCATCTTAGCGGCAACGGTAACAACGGATAATGCGAGGGTGGTTAGCAAGATTATAAGGGGTTTTTATGCTGCTTCGGGACTTAGTGTCAACATGAACAAGTCCAAAGTATGGTTTGCACCTTATTCAGATTCTCGGACATGCAATGAAGTCACGGAAATACTAGGCATCCGGGCAACACGAGATATTGGCTGTTATCTAGGGGTGGATTTCGGCGATGGGAAACCGTCACAACGCATCTACTTGGAGACCATCGAACGAGTACAAAAAAAACTCCGGGCTGGAAGGCTAAATCTCTTTCTATGGCGGGGCATTTGACCCTGATCAATTCGGTCATCGTGGCTATTCCGGTGTGTCAAATGCTTTCAAGTTGGTTCCCGGAGAAGGCTTGTAAGAGGCTTGATCAACTGAATAGAGACTTTCTCTGGTCCACGGACGTTAAGAAACGTAAAGGTCACTTCGTGGGGTGGGGTAAAATGGTAAAAAGTAAGGCGGAAGGCGCACTTGCATCCATGAATCCCGTAAGACCAACATTTCTCTCCTGACAAAGTCCGGCTGGGCCGTTTTGGGAAACAAGGATACGTTATGGGCAAAAATCTTCCCAGCTAAATACCTAAAGGAGGAAAGTATCCTGGATCATTCTCCGAAACCGAAAGCATCTAGAACTTGGAGGGGCATAAGCCGCAGTCTCAAAAACGTGTGTGACTTAGTGCATTGGCGTGTTGAAAATGGCAGAAACATTGATCTATGGGACGACAACTGGACTAAGCGGGGCATTCTTCGTGATATGGTTCGGGGCGAAGTTCACCCGGCCGACGAGGGAAAGACAGTGAGTGATATTATGAATGCTCAGGGAGGCTGGACGTGGGATGGCCTACATACGGACATCACAGAGGAGATTAAGAATATTGTTGCTGGGATACCTATTGCGTTCGGTAGTTAAACCCGTGACTGTGAAATCTGGGGAGGGAATGAGTCGAGAAAATTTTCTTGCAAGAGTGCCTATACGCACGTCACCGGAGCTGCGAGGAGCGGGGACCGTGTCTGGACAATGATTTGGAAAGCTAAAATACCGGCGAAACTCAAGTGCTTTCTTTGGCAATACAAACATAGGAGTCTTATGTGCAATGCACTTCGTGTGGACAGGCATATGGATACGGATACTAGCTGTAAAAGATGTGGTGCTAGCCGGGAAAACATGCTGCATATGTTCAAGGATTGTCCAAGTGCGAATCTGGTGTGGAGGAAGGTAGTTGATAGCTGCGACTGGGGCCGGTTTACTGCCCTCCATGGTGAGGACTAGCTCGACAATTCCTGGCGAGAAAAGTTTCGTAACACAGTGATGCCGGAGTGCGACTGGAGAATCACGTTCGTGGCGGGGCTGTGGGGGATTTGGAAGCTCCGTAATAAATGGCAGTATCAACAGAAACGTGAATATGAAATGCTTGCTGAGTGAAATCTGGAGTCTTTTTCAAGGCGGCACGTGGAAGATGGAGGTCAGAAAAGGCGTCAAATGGAAAGCACCATCACCGGGATAGGTAAAACTCAATACCGATGGCAGTGTATATGGCTCGACGAATGTGGTGACCGCAGGGGGAGTGGTCCGTGATGAGCAGAGAGTCGATGGCTTTTTGGTTTTGTGTTGAAGATTGGGCAAGCCGATACTCTTACAGCGGAGCTTACAGGACTCCGGGAAGGACTTCGCCTGTGTTGGGATAGGCGGTATGAACAAATAGAAGTGGAATGTGATTCGGAGACAGCGATCAAACTTGTCGAGGGTGGAGACACTAGTGAACATCTTGGTCAACTTGTTGAAGACTGCAGAAGGCTGATGAGGAAGCCTTGGCGCTGCACACTGAAACATATTTGTCGGGAGAGCAACGAACTCGCTGATACTATCGCTAAGAAGGGGCATGGTATGCTGGAAGATAGAGCTTTTTGGAGCAGACAACCCGTTGATTTGATATAGTGTGGTTGTTTAGTCTGTTGCACCATATATTTCAATAATTAAAATATAATGCAACATTCCTACATTAAAAACCCATACTCAGGGCGTAGAAATATTGGGCTGATAATAATGAAAAGAGAGAAATTCAGGTGGGGAGAAGGTTGGATAATTTTGAAATTAAGGTGGGGATCGAAACGGTTAAACGGAACTGGTTTTTCTTTTTTGAACAATAAACGGGACTGGTTTCGGAGGTTCCTTTTCATCTCCATTGCTATTTTTAGAGATGTTTAATGGGAATCGCTTTCGTTTCAGTTTGGAGTTTGGACACTTAATCGGTAAAGGATAGAGAGTGCATCAACACATAATTTTGAGGGTAAAATTGAAAATTAAATTTTAATCGAAATTAATTTGTCATACTAAATGTTAAATTACGAAAGCAAAATTAAGGTATATTAATGACAATTTTCAATACCAAACGCTATATTAATTTCTTCAATACAACTTAATATCACTTAAAAAGCTCAAATAAAATTAAGTTAAATTAAGTCAAAATACGTACCAAACGCTTCTTTATATTATGTAATCATATAGTTATGGGGTCTTCTATAAAAAATCTCTTAAAAAAAGATAATAATAACAATAAAATAAAATGTAATTATGTGATTGTTCTTTTTCGTAATGATAGTAAAAATGTAATGCTGAAACTCAAAATTTATATCAAGTGAAGAGACAAATTTAAAATTAAAAAATAAAATTGTATTTGTGGCTGATATATGTTTTTACATTACACCAAAAATTCACCAAAAATCATGTAGGTATAGTGATTATAAGAGAATAGTACCTGTTTGGGACGTAGCTACACTACAGGTAAATTAGAGCAAAACTAACATTTTTATTCTAGTTTAGGAAAACAAAAATATTCATATTTAATCTGCCAAATTTGTGGTGATCATTGTAACTTTTTTTTTTTTTGGGGAAAATAGATCATTGTAACTTTTTGAAACTGTTCTTTTTATGATACTGAACACATGGTTTGGATGACAAGAACGTCTTATGTAAAGGTTTTTTGTCAAGAAAATTTTGCCCGTAAGTTTTATGTTAGATATGTAAAAAATTACTCATTATAAATTGATAGTTATTACAGTGGCCACAACAAACTCTTTTATGTCACATTACTAAAGCTACCCCTCTTCTTGATAGTAAACTAACACATACCTCCCTCCTTTGTCCTTCAAATAAATTTCATCTTACCATAATTTATTAAAGATCATTTAAATCATATTCAAATTTAATAGACTTTTAGTTTGGATGTGCGTGTGTAAAAAAAAAAAATTAATAGACTTCTTACTTTTTGCTCTTGCAAACGTGTGTGAAGAGAACTTTCAAAATGGCTCCTACAGCTTGATGTAGACCTCCCTTCCATCAGATCGTCCTTAAAACTTTACTCAGAGGTCAAATCGAATATGATGAGAAAATTGAGGAAATAACAAGTCCACACAAAAAAGTATCAGAAATTAGGGTTTCGTTTCATTTTGACGGTAAATCGCAATATTCTCTTTATTCTCTACTGTTCATTTATATCTCGGACTTTTTTTTTTTTTGAAGGAAAACAAGAACTTACGTCAAACTTAAATCAAAAACAAGAAAACTAAAAGCAAAATCAGGGAGTACATTGGCCCCGTAAGAATTCAATTTGAGACGAGCCAACGTGTGAGCCACCCTATTTCCTTCGGCGACGAACAAATCTAACGGGTGCCGACTGCAATTGTGAAGCTGTTGCCCTAATATCTTCAACAATTAAACCTGTAGCAGACCAATCGCTTGTGAAATAAAGTCAAAACAGTCAGTTTCCAACGTCACCTTAACAAAGCCATACTGATTTGCCAATAGCAACCTATCCCTCATTGCGATAGCTTCCACCGGTACCATCTCTGCAGAATAGTTGCCTGTCATGCGACAGCTTTTCCATGCCACACATTCTCCATCTGCATTTCGCGCCACCACTCCCCATCGTCTCTCTCCCGTCTCCTCAAATAAAGCCCCATCCACGTTGATCTTCAAAATGCCTGTCGGAGGCTTTTTCCATCTTACCGGTAAAGTCACAGATTCCGGCGATATGTCTGTATTTCTTCTGATAAGCCCCAATTCATAGTAATTTCTGGCAAACAAAGCCGTTTGCTCCGCATTCACACCTTCCCCCGCCGCCCACTCTTTGTTTGATACGGATGGTAATGCTGAGAATTGAGAGATCTACAAGTTTTCAAGATTCGGCTTCAAGTTTTCAAATCCATCTTCAAGTTCGTCTTCTGTAGCCACGACTACGTCAAATCCATCTTCAATCTTCAAGTTCATCTTCGGTAGCCACGACTACGTCAAATCCATCTTCAAGTTCGTCTTCGGCCTCAAATCTTACTCATCATTCTTCAAATCTTCCTTTGGCGAAGTATCCTACAAAGAGACTCCCGAGAGCCAGAAGTATTAAAGGAATGGCAGACTTCAAATGTTCTCGGTGTTCAAGTTTTCAAAGGCTTCTTCAAAATATTTCTTCAACTGTCTTGCTACAACCTTTGAAGATCATATTCACGTATCCGGGAACAAGTTTCGCACCCTCGGATACGAAATTGAAAAGAAGAATCAGAGGAAAACTTTAATAGGATTTATTCCTTTAAAATTGTAAATTTTTTATTTTTTTCATATTATTTTTTGTCTTGTAATTTTATTTTGCAGACAATAAAATTTGTTTGAACAATGTTAAAGGATCAATATGATATAATCCGAATTTGGTACTAAATCCATATGACCACTCAAAATTATCCATCAAACTCCATACAAAATAACCACCAACATCGGCATCGTTCCTGCAAATTTTGATCGAAATATTATTTTTCAAATTTCCTAAGTTTATTAAAGATATTAAATGTTGGGGATAATCACACTTACATTTCCCTGAAATTTGACCTAACTACAAACATATCCTTGAGGTTTTGAAAAATTACAAATATTCCCCTATCATGCACCAAGATTTGACCCAGCGCATGCTATTATGTTTGTGGACTTAAAATTCAGATTTGATCAGTAAAGTGTACCATTAAAAAATTAAATTAAAAGAAATTCTTAATTGGATTTAATATAAATTATTTGAGAGGGAAAGTTTTTGTAATTTCATCAAACCTGAGGGGAACTTTTTGCAACTAAGCTAAATATCGGAGTATTGTAATTTTTCTATTATTTCCAATAAGTAGGGAAATAAGTCTAGATACCTTGTAGGCAAGATATGCAAGATATGATTTATGAAAATGATTTCTCTTCACATCATGATCATGCTGGTAATCGTCATATTCGATGGCTGGAGACGAATACCATGGAAATCAAGACAAAATTCAGCCTATATTTGAGTCTTGATTAATCAAGTAGTAGAAAATAAGCTATAATTACACTACCCTCCCCTATATTTGTATACCATTAAATGCCATGTTTCTTAAATTGCAAAAACCTCCCTTGTAACTATCCGAACCTTAAATTTACCTCAATTGTTCATTATTTCATTTTTTTTATTAAATCTGATGATTAAAAGGCTCACCAAATAAAAAATAAAAATCTGATGATTAAAAGTGGTATTTGTGATTTTATAACTAAGAGGGGTAAATTTTAAACTACACTGAATTACCATCTTTCGGTCACAAACATTTGCTTGTTCTGATATTGCTTCTTAATAAAGCCGATAATGCCTTCCATGCCACTCGGAACAACAAATAACCGAACCTTTTCTGTCTGCAAGTTGAACCAACAAGATGCTCAGTTTTGCTCCAAAAATAAACATTAAAGGAGTCTAATGGTAATTTATCAAGCAAAAAATCAGAGGTTTCTTTTGTAATTAGACCTAACCTTAAGGGGTATAGCTGTAGTTTGATCAAAATACTGAACATTTCTGATACAGTGGTCATTTTAGCATTATTTCATAGATAAAATATCATAATTTCGTACCCGTTCAAGAATCAAAACACATTGCGCCCTGGAGTAGGGTAAAAAATCCACTTATTGCACAGTACCACCTTGATCACAAGTAGAATGGACATAATCCTTGGAATACAATGTGCTGTAGTGGTTTATCCCAATAAAGTCTATAATATACTTTTAAAAGCTACTTTTCTCCGAGGAAAACTTAGGTAATTCGCTGCCGTGGTAATTCTTCATATCCGGAGGGTAATCCCCGAATATGACTGGATCCAACACCCTTTCTCCGGGACAAGAGAATTAATCGTTGTATTCTAAAATGCTATTTTCAAGCGCTAAATGTACCAATCCCCAGTTATATAGCTAATGAGCAAAAGATCCTATGATACATAGAAGAATATGACGGCTAAATTGTTAATTTAGTCCCACAGGATTGGCCCCTCATCACTTTAGTTTCGCATTTTTAGAATAATTCAATTTAGTCCCAAATTCTAAAATTCTCAATCAATGTGGTCCCAAATGCTAAGGGACCTCATAAAACTAACGGGATTGTCCAAGTTTCTGGACGGTAACAAGCTTGTAAGAGTATTATTGTGGAGAAATTTTTGTGGACCACCCAAAGGTCCCATAAGTTGAACACTCAAATAAGTAGAACCATCTTTATGAGATGAAATGCTATTCTGTTTTACCCGAGCTATACAAATACAACAGCACCCACGGTTAAACTTTTCGTACTATCTCAATCACTTACTGCACTTTATGTAATTATCCAGCATGAAAATTTGCAATGAGAAGAAGATTTTGCTGGGATTCACTCTAACAAGAAATACCTAGATTTTTACAAAATACTTTGTTTCAGAGAACCTCATCCACAACTTGGAAACTCCTTACCAAAAAAAAGCCAGGGCCCTCATTTTCTTTCTTCGCGCACGTGACGCATTCAACAATCAACACATGCATAAATGCAACCAACCACACGTGATGATTACCATAATCGGACCACGCACAAATGCAACCGTATGAAAGATGATAATCTCAAGAACTTCAGCAATTACCATAATATGGGAAGCGTGGTTCAACTGCTCAGAGTAATTCGAATAATAACAGAGAAACCATATTAATATCTCCCATCTTTGGCTAAAGTGCCATATTAATAACAGAGTAATGTGAGTTACCTCATCATTCAGAGATAGTACAAGATTGCACACAAACATCATTCAAAATTACAACAAAACAAAAGTTAAAGATATGTGAAGACAGGTCTCAATCACAAAGCGGGCATATACCAAAATGCTGATGGAGTTACTTCAGTACATGACGACGACATGGGGGCATTCAACCTCGTACGTAGTCCATCTTCCAATCTGTAAGAACAAAAAGCGTCGGCTGCAGTATAATATATATGATTCGGCTTGATCAATCCACCTGGAAATTCAATGATCGTAGTGGTCGTATTGTCCCCAACAAAGATAGCTTTATCACCAGGCTCGTAGTCCATTTATGTTCACCGTTTATCAAATCCACTCCATGCACTTCAAAGAGTCCCGCCCATTTCCCCCCACATTTATCTGTGGCCCTCGAGTAATTTCTAACAACTAATAACCCTCCTTCAGATCCCACAATAAATGTCTTAAATGCCTTTTTTGCAGGAATACCTAGATCCCCCACGAGAACATTGTTGTCCTAAGGATCCGAAACCCTAAACCCTAAGCTCCAAACTTTACCAGTATAATCAACTGCATAAAGCCGATTCTGATAATATGTCAAATCCGAGCACCGACCCTTATGCGGCAGTCGAATTTGGGGTATTTGAGTCCACTGTTCGTCTACTAGACACGTATAACTCAAGCGCTCTGACATATCCTGAACCATCGTCAGGTCGAAATCCGATGTTTGAGACGGATTCGAGGACAATGCTGCTCGTGATATGCGTTTGTGTGGAGACATATGAGGAAGCTCGATTCGAGACCGGGAAACAGGGTGGAACAAATTCATTTGGGAAACAGGGTGGAATAAATTCATGTCTTTCTCTACGGATACCGTGAGGATCCATCCGTAACTCAATGCCAAACACCCAGATGGAATATATTGTTTCTCCGTTAACTTGTATGGAATAGATAGATTCTTCGTTAATGTGTATTCTTGTGATTCTTCTCTGTGGAGTCGGCAAATTAGTTGATTGTTTTCGTAGTCGGGTAGTACAATCCATGGTATTTGAGGGCATAAACGATGCTTGTTATTGGTAGCAGCTTCTCTCCATGAGTTGCAAACAGAACCAAAGCAACGAAATCTTGTATAAACCTCAAATCTTGTGTAGACCTCAAATCTTGTATAGACCTTTGTATAAACCAGGAATCTTGTGTAGACCTAACCTTTTCGAGAATCGAACAAAGAATGTCGACGGGAAGACCCGCCCAATCTGGTGCGGGTGTCATGGAGGGGGATTGAGAAGAGAATTTGGAAAGATGGTGAAAGAATTTGTGGGAGATGATGTGGGTTTAAATTAAACCCTAAGGCTGTGTTTACGTTGAAAGTTGAGAAAACGAGGGTTAAAGGTTACCCCTAGTTTAAGGAACATATTATTTATCTATCTCATCTTTTGGGTCTTTTTACTTTGAAGTTTAGTGATAACTATTTTGTGGAGCTTTTTACTTT
>JBBMKE010200388.1:0-14989 GCA_037834125.1 Lippia alba | reverse complement strand
GGTACTAGCGTCACAAGAAAGCTACTACCTACGTGAGTTTCTTGAAACCACGAATCCAATACGATAATCGAGAGATTTAAAGATCCTTCTTGATTGGAAAATTTTAGAATTTCCGCTGCGTTTACTCTGCTGTTTCCAACACCTAGACCCCGACCCGGTCATGAAATGGAAGTCCATGCCCGAATCCAAATCAAGGCGAACGGGGACACAACTCAATCGCTAGGCTAGGTGGGACTAACCATTGGACCAATTTACCACATACATCAGAGTACAACAATAATGCGGAAGCATAAAACTTTTTACATATCACCTTAACAAATTGAGCCACGGGCTCTAATAACATAATTCACATAAACAATGGCCTTCACAGCCTCAAAATAATAATATAAGGTGCCACAGGGGTCCAAGAGCTATATACAACAACAATAAATATGAGTGTGTGTAAAACAAATGCTAGACACAAATGCACTACTCTCTAGACTTGAATTCCCGCCTAGCACTCCCAAACCTGTACAAAACAACTTAAACAAATTCGGGTTCAGCCCATAGGAGACTGGTGGATATAAAAAATGGGGTATAAATATAATATAAGATAGAATTTAAACAAATACATGCAAGCTATAATCCCAAAAGAGGTTTTCAAAGCATTTCCCAAGTGGGCAAGAAAGTAATCATCTAATGGGATTATAACAAGCAATTTTAATTCATAAACAATTCATAGGTCATAAGTGAGCCTAGCGTAAGGCTTAAGTCTCCTTCCTCCACCTCGTGTATCCATAAATCATTAATTCATTCATTATCATACATACAATCTTTTGTGCACAATCAATCATACATATCCGTTTGGGCAATCCGTGTACCGGGGTTCCCGCACGGCTCCAACCTCTCTACGAGTGATGGTTCAGGTAGCTAGCCCTTGCCATCCAATCATTGACCAAGAGGGGTACATGAATCCCCAAATGGCGCTCGGTTCCCCTTTCCCGCCAAACCTCCTAGCAGGTCGGTTACGCCGTTATAAATGTGGAACTAATGTACGTGAATCACTATCGGCCCTTGCCTCTCCGGATCACCCTGCACAATAAGTCCCGGGCCCCCATAAATGTGCAATCAATCAATTCGCCAAAACATAGGGTAGGTGTTCGTAAATAAAAGGGCTTAACATTTGCAATCATTTACTCGATGAAAAGACTTTATATATACGTATATAATACTTTGGCTTAAAACTTTGCACATTGGGAATATATCGGGTCATAAATAACTAATAGAAGAGAAACCCACCTTTAACACCTTACCAACAAATACTAAAAGAAAGGAAGGCTCGAAGATAGCTTAAGAACCCGGCAACTCTCCGTCTTGGAGAAAACTATACAAAAGACAACATTGTGCGTTCGTGAGACTCAAGACTCCAAATGAACCATATATAATGCACGATTATGCATTAATGTGTTATGTCATGTATAAGAAATGATAACATGTCATAAATATGTTTATATGTACAATTAGTGCCTTAAAGGCACAAACACAAGCAATTCATTCATTACATGAAGGGATCCTTTCCAATAGGCTTCACATCTTTCATAAACCATACTAAACCAATCCATGAATGTTATATAATAACCAGTGCACATACCAAGACATGTTTACAATGCATATAATTCATAAAAGGAAAGATAAGTTATCACACAAAACATATAAACCAAGAAAAGGTTCATGTATGTAAACTAGAGAGCATATAAGTCATGTCGGATCAATTTCAAAGGCAATCATATAAAATGAGACACAAATCCATAACATATATCCTAACATATAACATTACATGTTAATAAAGCATATAAATCAAGTGAACCACATACGAGGGTCAAGGAAGTGAAAGGAGCACAAGGTAAAGAATTTGAGTGAGAGTTGACAATTTTCGGAATTGTGCAAGCTGTAGAAAAATGGGAATATCTCGAGTTGTAAAACTTGGAATTGAGTTTTGTTTGTTGGAGATGAACCTAGACACACAGGGTTTTCTGAGAATAGGTGGCACAAATCATGGTTCAAAGCGAGGAGAAAACGGCATAGGTGCGAAGTTGGAAATGTACAGATTTTCGAAGAAGAATCAACACCAAAAAGGATTGATTATATCTCACAAATTAAACCAGAAAAAGATATTAAGGTGAATCCAATTGGAGAATGTCATAGACTTTAAGAGGTTTCTGTGGTTAAAATTTCAGGTCATTCCGAGTCCAGATGGAGGGTCAACGGGACAAAACAAACTCGAACAGAAAAGCAGGGCAGGACCCACGGCCTTTGATATTTTGCCCTTCAAAACCAATGGCCATTGATATGAGGTAGATGAATTTTAAAGCTATTGCCTCACTTCAACGGTCGTTGGGACCTTAGGCATGCATTTCCAATGGCCGTTGATCCTCTCCAGCCTCCAAAACAAGTTCAAAACGTCCCAAAATGGCTAAGGCAAGGATTTGGTATGCAAGAACACTTACAACTCAATCCAAAAACCATCAAGAAGCTATAAACTCAAACATTAACACATCAAGACATCCCAGGGCATTAAAAAAATGAATTCCAAGTGCAAACATCCAAGGATTGAAGCAAAACGGTCATAGGAGAGCATATGAGGCAAATTGGCATTTATGAGTGCATAATGGTTCACATATTCATATTCCAAACATCAAAGCTCAAAATTACAAATCATACTTCAACATATTGCTCAAACACAATTAGGGGGAAGATGGGGATCAAGGTTTCTAGGGTTTACACTAAGCTAGAGCAAGCATTCATGCTAGGAATCATCTATCTAACACATATCTTGCACAAATTGAGCACCAAGTTAAGTATTCATGCATTCCCCTTCAAAACCACCACATGCATAAATGGCAAAACCTTCCCAATCTACCACCAAGCCAAGGGATTCACATACACACCAAAAATTTGCCTCAAGTATCATCATATATGCACATAAGCTCATGGGAGTCAAGAGAACCACAAGAAATCCCAAATTCATTCAAATCCATTTAGAGCATTCAAGGCAAGTCTTCCCACATTCAAACACCAAGTGAAATAAGTCTAAATAACCACAAATTCACTCCAAGTAACATCAAGGAAGCAAGAAAATTCAATCAAGAGTCATGGATATACAAGAATCACAATTTTCCCAAAACCCTCATTATACCCCCCAATTTCCAATCATGCTAAATCCATGGAGAGATCATGCAAAATTTACCATATAAGATGCACAAGAACACAAGGAATTCAAATATGTAATTACCTTGAAGAGATATGGAAGAAATGTGAGTGTTCTTGAGCTTGAAGGGCACAACAATAGAGGTGGGAGTTGGAGCCTTCTTCCTTCTCCTTCTTTCTCTTGAAAATGAGGTATTTTGGTGTGGGGAGAGTGTGTGGGACGTCTGAGGCTGATGAGGGAGGGAGAGATTGTTGCAAGTGGGGCTAGGTAGGTGGTATAGGGTATAGGTGTGTAAAGTAGGTACGCGGGCCCTTTTGGTTTATTTGTTGTAATTTAATGCATAAGGGGCTCGTTTCGGTCGAATTTCGGAGGTCTTAGGAATTTTATCAAAATATGAGAATAGTCTAATTGAGTCCAAATAGCCGATTTGAGCTCAACGGAGGTGACAGAATTTGAATTCCCGAGCTCAAGATATGCAAACCGGACCAAATGGCTCGCTAATTGCTCGTTAGCCTCCATTTTGGTCACGTTAAAGAAATGGAATTCAAAATCACATTATACGAATCCAAAAATATGAAATGAGCACATTTGCATAATTATAACACATAAATCTTCAACATACTCAAATTTCATGAAATTCAAACTTCGAATCAAATATGAACAAAGAGCAAATAATTTACATAAAAGCAAAGAGTTCAAGAATTCATTTAAGTTCATATATTCAAGGAATTCCAAATATTCACATTATGACATCTAAATAAATAAAATTAAACACGTAATGCATTTTGAGAAGTTAATTCACGCACATTGGTAAACACGTATATCATATATTTACATTCGAAAAGTCGAGGCATTACAGATGCAAAGCTAGATCTCCTCTTGAAGCTTCTCTATGACTCTTCGTCTTGAGGTTTGGTTGGGGTTTCGAAATGACTGAGAGAAAAGTGGCAAGGGTTATATATATGGCGGATAGTTTTCGATTTAAGGTCAAAGTTGGGAAAAAACGTCTAAAGTGACTCCCGATTCAAGCGAACCTGATTAAAAAGGCTTTCAACACTTAAATGGTTATCAAATGGTGTTGTTACACCCCGCTAACTCACACGTACAGGTACGTGACACGTGTGGGTTTATTTCTATAATTTATTTGATTACTTGTGTATTTGATGCCCTTATATGATTTATATTCCTTTATTTTCTTCTTCTTTGAACACTTGAACAATTTGAATTATGTAACAATTTGGAATTCTTTGTTAATTGCTTAATATGTATTTTGTGAATTTAATTTCTCGAGCATGCCATACGTGACTTATATGATTCTTGGACTTGATTGAATGATTTGAATTTATTTGGGACTTTGTGTAATTAGCTTGGACTCATTTGTCACTTTTTACATGTTTTTGGGCCATTTGGTAATTATGGCTTTTGAGTCCCTAATTTGTTTCTTGAGCTCGGGAACTCGGAATTCGAGTTCTGACACCTTCGTTGAGTTCGACTCGATGAATTGGATTCAATGAGACTAGCCCCATAACTTTTCGACTTTGTTTAGACACCTAACGACCCGAATTTCGCCCCACATACATATTACACCCCTATGAACCTAGCGGGACCAAACCCATACCTTTTGTTGATTTCTTTCTTCCCTTGTTACACCAAAAATCAGCATCTCTCCCTCCCTCACACTCACAAAATGCAGAAAACCAAGGAAAGAAGAGAGGAAGAAGCCCCAAGCACCAAACCTCCATTGTTGTGCAACCCAAGCTCAAGAACCCTTCTTTGCTTCCATTTTCTCTTCAAAGTAAAGCTATATTTGGATTTCTCTTGTTCTTGTGCTTCTATACATGTATATATTTCATGGATTATTGTGGGGGAAGTATGTATATTGATTTGGGGGTAAATAGTAAGGTTTGAAGGTTTTGGTGACTTGATGCATTTCTATGATTCTTGTTGGCTTCTTGTGCATTTATGGAGATTCTTGATGCATATTCTTGAGTTATTTATGGTTCCTTTACTTGGTAGTTGATTGGGGAAGTCATGCCATTAATGAATTTGTTGGGTTTGTGGAGAAAAGCTTGAATACTTGGTTCTTGGGTGAATTTGAATGACATATATGCATATAAGATGAATTATGGCATGAATGATGGTTTTGCTTGGTTTGAACCCTTGAACCCTTAAATCCTTGATCCCATTCATCCCCATTCTTGTACTTGAGTTGTATGATTAGTTAGGAATTGGTTTTGTGTGTTTTGGTGCAAGGAAATTGACTATATGATTCATTTATGCACTCTTGAATGAAGTTTGCGTCGGTTGAGCTCATATGTGTGTTTTGCTTGAATTCTTAGATGTTTGAACTTGAATTCTTACTTCTTTGATACATTTGATGTCTTGAGGTGTTGATGCATGTATTTATAACTTAGTGTTAGTATATGGTTTGAGGTTGGAGAGTTCTTGCTTGTTGAAACCTTGTTTTAGCCGGTTTTGGTGGAAAATTCATGTTTTGGCCGCAAAAGAGGTTTCAATGGCTATGGGAAATATGGCCTGTGAAACCCACGGCCATGGGAATGATGCTGCACAGTTGTGTGCTACTGCATCATATCCACGGATGTGGATTTTGAAGGCATAGATATCCACGGCCCTGGATATCACTTAGTGGCGCCGGTCGATTTGTTTCGTCATTTTCTCGCTTCTCGTGATTTATATGCATCTCTCTGACCCCATTATGACTCCTAAGATTCCTTAACATGTTACATTATGTGTCATTTTAATTATGTTGGATTTTGATATGATTTGATTATGATATGGTTCAATATATCTCATATGCTACGTTTATGCCCATCATATGTGTTCATCTCATTCATGAACATTGCCGAGCGTCTAAGTGGTTCATATTGAGACTATGTTTATGTTTCTAGTTGGCTTAGGTGCACCCGGGGTGGTGTTTCATGGCCTGTTTTGATTCCGGGGTGAATTACGAGTTTGGTTCTTGGCTTCGTCAGTGTAAGGTGAGGTTAGGTTATAGTTAAACCCTATATTTTGTGTCTGTATGTGTTGTATGCGAACTATAGGCAACCTTGTGTGTGTGATATGATTTAATTTGGTACTGCTCAACTACGCTTCAAACCGTGTGCCTCTTATGTGCCGAGAGATGCATGTTTTGGGATTCGATATGAATTTGACACGGAGAGGTATGTAAAGTGTAGTTGTAGCAAGGTTAAGGTACGTATTTGTATGATTTGATTCTGAATTAGATTTGTAGCGGGTTAAGTTTATAGTACGGGAGCCACCTCTTGATATCTTCGGGTGCAAAGTGCTACGTACCGAATACGCTTATGTGATTCTTTGGTATGATATGCTTTGGGGTCCAGGAGGTATGGGTAAGGGGGACCCGGGACGACCATCGAGGTAACCGGTTATGACCCTTGTGTACACTTCCATCTGTTTATGTAAAGGAATTACCCGTATCCCACCAGGAGGTTTGGTTGGACAATGGGAACCTGAGGGTTTGAGTGTGCGCGCTCCCCTCGTCTGATTTGGATGGTTTGGGTTGCGAAACCCTTTCATCACCAGAGAAAAAGGTATGATATGTTTGTATGCATTTGTATGATTTGTATGTTTCCTTTGAGGAGCCCAGGATGGGATTTCGGTACTCGAGCCCGCCGAGTTCTGTATATATGATATACTAACGGTTGTGAAATGGGGATAGATTTCTAAGCAAGATAAAATATGAATCTTTTGAGCACGTATGCATTAATATGATTTGAATCAATATGAATTACTATGTTTTGGCAAGATTCGATATGTTTTCTTTCGATTTGAGTTTTGTGAATCCGTTAACTTACTTTTCAATTTGAATCTCTATATGTATACGTATCACGGGGAAGGTTTTCGCATGTAAAAACTATCCCCGAGTTCATAAACCATGCATGCGATTGAAATGTGCTTTGCTCCTATATATATGTAGCGTGTGTGGGTAGCCCCTCACTCAGTCGAGTTATATGACTGACCCTCTTCCTCCCCAATCTTTTAGTGTGCAGGCCTTGCCTGGAGTTTGGAGCTAGGTGGGGTTTTTGTGTCGGTCGGTTTGAGTTAATGAGTCCTTGCATTTGGATATGTATTTTATGAATTCGGCTTGTAAGTTATGTATCTGAATTCTTATGTATTTGAATAATTATGTATGCGATTGTTGAAATTACCCTTGCCTGGCTTTGTTATGAGTTTTAAAAGAGGCCTGAATAGACCAAGCCTACTTATGGAGTGTTTGTTTATTTTCTACAGGCCCGTGGCCAATGCATGTGTGTGAATTTTAGTCTTTCGTTGTTTCTTTTCTGTCGATTGGTTTAAATTGACAGGGTCTATGTTCCGCCTAGCTTAGGAGGTTTTTGATTTGTCACCCATTCTCTATAGTTTGGCACGTGTGCGGATTCTCTATTTCGTCACTCATGCTGGACTATAGTGCAGGGGATGTGGTGCCTTCCGTACGGGGTGCTACATCCTAAAGTGGTATTAGAGCTCCAGGTTGCAAAACTGGGCTTCGGTGTCATTTTGAGTCAGTCTAGGTCATTCAGCATAGGATAATTTGATTAGTTGTTTGCATTTGCATCAAATTTGCATTTGAATCTCTTAATACTTGTTGATCTTCTTATGTGTTGTGCATGACATTTCTTGATTGTAATTTCTTAACTTAACATTGTGTCATATTCATATACTAATCAGCATGCATATATCTATATTGTAATTGTGAAATTTTCAGGATGCCACCGCGTCGACGAGATTTCAATCAACCAACACCTCTGCATCACTATGATCAAGATCAAGATAATGTTGAAGTGCAACAAATGAATCCAATGGAAACACTGTATAGGGACTTCCGAGTATTCAAACCTCCCCAATTTCATGAAGGAAACAATATGCAAGCTGAAGAATGGATATCCGAGGTCGAGAGCATATTTAAGGTGTGGTTGTGTAACTCTCAAGATAAGGCTCGCCTTGCTACGCTACTTCTACAAGGGCAAGCGAGACAATGGTGGAAGAGAGCTGCTCCTCGAATTGAAGCAGCGGACGAAGGATTGACTTGGGACACCTTCGTTCTTGAATTTAGAAAGAGGTATACCCCAACCGTTTTACATCGTCGAAGACTTGAAGAATTTATCCATCTCAAACAAGGAGAATGAACGGTTGTCGAGTATATCAACGAATTCGAGAGACTAGGCTCGTATGTACCCCACATTATGAGTGATGAAAAAATGAAAGCAAGGTATTTCATGGAAGGCCTTCGAGAGGAGTTCAAAGAACCTTTAATGGCGGAGAATAGAGCACCTGGGATAAAGCCACCACCAAAGTTTTAAGAATTGAAAATTGGAAGAAGAGTTAGGATTTTGCTCCAAACTACAAATGGGAGAAAGATCTCAATGTTCTGGTATCCAACCAAAAGGAAAATCCGGGGAAAAAAGCGAAAGGTTGGAAATACTTCAAGAGTAAAGGAAGAACCTCAACCATGTGCGTATTGTGGAGGAACAAATCACGCCTACAACGCGTGTTGGGATCGGTTGGGAAATGCTATGCGTGTGAATCAAAGGATCACAAGGTCTCAGAGTGTGAGCAATCCAAGGCCAACAAACAATGGAATCAAAATCAGAGGCTCTAATTTGGACATCAAAGAGAATTCAGGAATCGAGGTATTCGTACTCATGGCATTTGCATACAGGACATATTCCATTATTGTTCTATTACTTGATTTTATTATACATGTTGCTTGAAGCATTCTGTGTGTCAATGTGATGCATATGTGTTACATCTCATTTGCACCTTAACCTTGCATGCATAGTCGATATTTTCTTTTAGCTTGATACTTCCCTCGTGATACAAAGTATGACTCGATGAGAGATGGTGAAGATTGGGGTGACATGAAGGAAGATGGTTTGGGAGATTTTCGAGTAAGGGTGAAGATGAGGAATCTTCATAAGAGAATGAATGCTAAAGAAGTGATTTGGAACCCTCGGGTAGTGGGATGATTAGAAATTAAGTACCCGAGAGAGAAAGTTCGAGGATTGGAATGAAAAGCTCAGCTTGGAAATTCGGTGATGAATCAACAAACGATGTCGCAGATAAGGTTATTAAAAACTACTAGGAGTGGTCGTATGAGGCTACCGAGGTGGAAGAAAGTGCAAAGAATACCGAAGGGGTCTATGAAGGAGCTATTGCTATATATCATATAACATAAGACTATGCAATGAGCTACCTTGATAGGAAGGACATGTTGGGACTTTTCAAGTAGTGAAACTTAAACCTCAATCAGATTAAATACGAGGTTGACCTAGAACTTGGAGGCCACAAAAATCGACTTAGAATTTAGAGCACAAGGGTAACCTTCAAGTAACCAAGGCTTTGGAAAAAAGGATTCAGAAGAAGAAATTAGGGGACACTTTTTCCCTTACTTTAAAGGAATAGTGAAGGAAAAAGGATTTTCGCAAGGGAACAAAACCCGGAAGCTTAATCTTGGGAAAGACAAGAACAAAGTCGAGGCATTTGAGTATTGGAGATGATGAAAACATCGGATCTATGAGTTGAATAGAGAAGCTAGAAGGAAAAATGGAAGCAAGGGATTTAAATTGGCCAAATCAAGAGAATACTTAAGAATTAGAAAAGGAATTCGAGGAAAGTATTAAAGGCTCAACTACTGTTGGGGAACGAAGTCGGGGACAGTAGTCGAAGTGGAGAATGCAACGAGACTTCCAATACAATGCCAATCCCAAATAATGAATGTAGATCAAGGAACCTCGGCAGCAATGTGATCTTCTTAAACGGAAGGTTCCAATACCTCGGTGAACGGTACATCTAAACATGAATATCACGTGCATCATGCATCCTTGAGTTTTATTTATACTTGTTCTGTTGCCTTCTTATTTTTCTTGTGAGTGGCTTTGTGAGATCGGGAGTGGTTGTTCCTTGGTGAGTTGAGGGTCGAGCTTTGCAATGAAGTCAACAACCTTCTTTTGAAGATTTTGGTGGTATGAAGAGGGTTCAAAAGTTTGACACTCCGAACTTTAGTTCGTGGTGAATTAGATTTGGTTAGTGCTAGGTGATGGAGTGGCGTGAGTTCATTAACTGGGCCAATCTAGGATACCGAGCTTGGGAGTTGACTTAATTGAACTCAAACGGTGAGAGTTGAATCTACTTAGACCCTCTTTATCGTGCGAGTCGACCGAGTAATTCCTACGACCGGATTAATTCGAAGATTCAAACCCCTTGTGCTTGAAGACCCTACTGGGCTAACCCTAATCGGGAAGCCATGAACCTCGAACTTGGATGAATATGGAAAGTTGTTCGAGCTTGAAACTCAAGCAGTAGAACATGGGGGCCAGGTTCTCTTAACGGGGGGAGATTGTGACACCCCACTCGCTCGAATGTACAGGTACGCAACACGTGTGGGTTTATTTCTATAATCTATTTGAGTAATTGTGCAATTGATACTCTTATATGATTTATATTCTTTTATTCTTTTCTTATTCGAACAACTTTAACAATTTGAACTTATGTGACTATTTGAATTATTTGTTAATCGAGTAATACGTATTTTGTGATTTTAATTTTTCGAGCATGTATAACGTGACTTATATAAATCTTGGACTTGTTTGAACGTTTTAAACTTTTTTGGGGACTTAGTGTAATTAGTTGGACTCAATTTGCCACTTTTTGAATGTTTTGGGGTCATTTGGTAATTATGGTATTTTGAGTCCTTAAGTCGTTTCTTGAGCTAGGGAACTCGGATTCAAGTTCCGACACCTTCGTTGAGTTCGATTCGATGAATTGGATTTAATGAGACTAACCCCATAATTTTCCGACCTCGTTTCGACTTAAAAATCGACCCGCGTACACTATACGTACCTAATACACCTAGCGGGACACATGGCCATGGCTTTGGAGACTTTTCTTCCCCTTTTTCTCCAACTTTCAGCATCTCTCCCTCATTTCTTCCCCTTCAAATGCAGAAAACCAAGGAAAAAAAATGAGAAAGAAGAACTCCAAGCCCCAACCTCCATTTTTGCTAAAGCACCTAAGCTCAAGACCCTTCCTTTCTTGTTTTCTCTTTAAGGTGAGCACATAATTGGATTCCTCTTACTCTTGTGACCTTCTTTATGTGTTTATTTGTGGTATTACATGTTGGGAAGCTTGTATTTGAGTAGGAGCATGAATAGGAAGGGTTTGGGTGATTTATGGGGCTCTTGCCTCTCTTTGGTTTTTGTTGCACTTTTATGCATTTATGGAGGTGTACGATGTTTTTACCTTGGTTATTTATTGCTCCTTTGCTTTGTGGTTGATTTGGCAAAGTTAGGGCATTTATGACTTTGGTGGGTTTGTGGAGATATGCTTGTATACTTGGTTTTTAGCTTCCAATGAGTGATATATGTGCATAAGTGATGATTTGAGGCATGAATGTTGAGTTTTAGCTTGGTAATTAGCATGATCACTTGATCCCCTTCACTCCAGTTTTTGTATTTGAGTGCTATAATGTGTTGAAGATGAGTTTTGAGTGTATTGTTGCATATATGTTGGGTTTTGAATGCATTTTAGCCTTCTTGAATGCAACCTTGCCGATTGAGCTCTTATTTGCGCATTTGAGTGTTTTGTTGAGAATTTGCGTATGATCTCGTACTCCCTCGATGCTAAATGATGTCTAATATGTTTATGCATGAGTTATGAAGTTTATGCATGAGTTTGGATTGGATTTGGATTGATTAAGCATGCCTTGGTGTTGGTTTTGGCCGAAATGCTTGAAATTAGATTTTTGTGCGCTGGAGCAAATCAACGGCCATTGGAATTTTGTTCATTGATTCCCATGGCCATTGGAATGAGGCTGAACAGTATGAGGCTACAGCCTCATTTCAATGACCGTTGGAAATGGTGTGGGGAAAATCAACGGTCGTTGGTTCGGGTCAAAGGCTCCAACCATTTTTTTTCGTAGTTTCTTCGCTTCTCGTGGCTTGTATGCATCTCTCCCACCCTTAATATATTTCCTAAGCACTTCTAACATGTTTACATATGTGTCCGATTATTCGAGTTATGGTTCTATGTGTCTCATATGGTACGTTTATGCACTTCATATGAATTCATTGCATATATGAGCATTGCCGAGCTTCTAAGTGGTTCATATTGAGTCTAAGTTTTATGTTTATGTCTCCAGTTGGCTCAGGATGGTGTTTCATGGCCCGTGTTGATTCCGGGGTGAATCATGTGTGTTGCTTTTTTGCTTCATCGGTATAAGGTGAGGTTAGGCTACAGTTAAACCCTACATTTTGTGCTTGTATGCGTTGTATGCGAACTATAGTCAACCTTGTGTGTGCGATATGATTTGATTTGGTATGATTTGTTTGGTATCGCTCAACAACGCTTCAAACCGTGGGCCTCCTATGAGCCGGGAGATGCATGCTTTGGGATTTGATATGTATTTGACACAGAGAGGTATGTAAAGTGTAGTTGTAGCAAGGTTAAGGTACGTATTTTTATGATTCGTACGTTTATGATTCGTAGCGCGTTAAGTTTTGATGCGGTTTAGTACGGGAGCCACCTCTTGATACCTTCGGGTGCAAAGTGCTACAGGAATGCGCCTTTGTGATTCTTTGGTATGATATGCTTTGGGGCCGAGGAGGTGTGGGTAAGGGGGACCCGGGACGACCATCGGGGTCGCCGGTTATGATCCCTATGCACACTTCCATCTGTTTATGCAAAGGAATAACCTGGAGTCCATCAGGAGGTTTGGTTGGATAATGGGAACCTGAGGGTTAGAGTGTGCGTGCTCCCCTCATCTGATTTGGATAGTTTCAGTCGCGCAACCCTTCCATCACCGGATAAGGAAGTATGATATGTTTGTATGAATTTGTATGTTTCCTTTGAGGAGCTCAGGATGGGATTTGTGTACTCGTACCCGACGAGTTCTGTATGTATGATATGTTAAGGGTTGTGAAACGGGGATAGATTTCTAAGCAAGATAAAATATGAATCTTTTGAATACATATGCTTTAATATGATTTGAATCAATATGAATTACTATGTTTTGGCAAGATTCGATATGTTTCCTTTCGATTTGAGTTTTGTGAATCCGTTAAGTTACGTTTCAATTTGAATCCCCATATGTATATGTATCACGGGCAAGCTTTTGACATGTAAAAACTATCCCCGAGTTCATGAACCATGTATGTGATTGAAATGTGCTTTGCTCCTATATATATGTAGCGTGTGTGGATAGCCCTCACTCAGTCGAGTTGTATGACTGACCCTCTCCTCCCCAATCTTTTAGTGTGCAGGCCTTGCGTGGAGTTTGGAGTTAGGCGGGGTCTTTGTGTCGGTCGGTTTGAGTTAGAGAGTCCTTGCATTTGCATATGTATTTTATGAATTCGGTTTGTAAGTTATGTATCTGAATTCTTATGTATTTGAATAATTATGTATGAGATTGTTTAAATTACCCTTGTCGGGTTTTGTTATGAGTTTAAAAAGAGGCCTGAGGAGCCCAAGCCTGCTTTTGGAGTGTGTGTTTATTTTCTGCAGGCCCGTGGCCAATGCATGTGTGTAAATTTTAGTCTTTCCCTGTTTCTTTTCTATCGATTGGTTTAAATTGACAGGGTCTACGTTCCGTTTAGCTTAGGAGGCTTTTAGTTTGTCACTCGTTCTCTATAGTTTGGCATGTGTGTGGATTCTCTGTTTCGTCACTCGTGCCGGACCGTAGTGTGGGGGATGTGGTGCCTCCCGTGCGGGGTGCTACACACGCAAACGAAAAATGTACTATAATCTTTCAAAATTTAAAGCAAAGTATAAATAATTGATATAATTATACAAAAATACAGATATAAGACATTACATATAATAAATTAAAATAAACAAAAGCTTACAACATAAAAAATAATTAAAAAAATCGTATTACACGTGCAACGCACGTGCGCCCTACTAATTGAAGAAAAAAAATGGAGAAAATAAGAAAGTATTAAACAAAGAAGGCTAATTTATAACCAGCGGTCCGTTTCGATTTTTAGGGCTGAAACTGTCTGACTAATTTTTATAACCCTAAACTAGACCGATTATTGTCTATTTTGGTGGCCCTTCCAAACCAAACAAGGCATCGGTCGAACCGGCCGGTCCAGTACGATTTTCTAAACATTGCAATAAGATTAATACAGATAAAGCCGGGCAAAAAGCTTATTCTCGTGCATCAAATGCTCTCGATGAATGGTATCTGCATGAAATGGAAAGGGGACAGATTTCACCTGCATGGCTACATCTGATATCAGAGAGTCTTTGAGGTGGGATGAACAGGTAGAAGAACTGGTAACTTCTTGTGATCCTGTTAAGACATGAAACTGAAATTTATAAGTTACTCTCGGAATAACTACATGTAATATAAATGAGAATCATGATAAAGATATTACATACCACAGTATTTGTCCCGATTCTTGTGTAACATGTATCAATCTGCACTAAAACGATTAATTATTGCACCATAGTAATGGTGATGATCAAGAACAATTCTTCCTATTCTTAAACAATAAATGAATGGCATTTCAAACGTGTGTCTTTCTAAGAAGTAAGTGGCTGAAATTAAACACAACAAAGAAGAGAAATCATTCTCCAATCACAAAAGAAACCATCTCAATTCCAAAGCAATGGCATGGCCTAGTATTTCACACCAGCTCTTCACCTTGATAGCAGGACAAACTAGGCTTACGCCACCCTTTCCTTGGTGGTGCAACAAAATCCAAATTAGTGGCAATTATAAGCATTGTCAAGCAATAGTCATTTCATTCCATAATGAGAACT
>JBBMKE010200387.1:0-26824 GCA_037834125.1 Lippia alba | reverse complement strand
TCAACATACAACTTCGGTGACATATCACACGAAGTGCTTTGGCCAAAGTCTTAATTCGAACTTTTGCAAATCTATTTTAGGGATATCTTTTACCTTCCAACAAGGCCACAGATTCCTCGATCAGTATTACTCTTTAGCACATTTTATGCAATCACCGAACGTACAAAGTATTTTGGTCACCCGTTACCGAGACCTCACTTCTGAGTACATCACAGTGACTAACACTACATGCCTAAGGCCGTAACACTGCCAGGATTAAGAGTTTAATACTTCTCGAGATTCTATTCATTTTAGATAACAGTATAAAATGAATAATCTCAGTGGTCCAGTTGATGTTTTCAATCCCTTTGAAAATCATCAACGTGTTATAATCGGTATCATCATTCCTTGTGACAAAAGACTAATCAACTTATATAACCACGTTATAGTCTCGACAAGAACATATTCTTATCTTACCGACTAGAACTTTAGTGACACGTGATTTTGTTTATACTTTCGGTATTCAAAGTCTTTTCCTATGAAACACATTTCATATAAGAATACCATCACACATTATTAATTATTAATATGTAAAATACTCATAACTAGCTGTAATTTCAGTTTAATTAATCCAACAAATTGGATTTTTAGGGCATTAATCCCAACAAAACCACTATGGTTCAGTATCTAGCGAAGGCCAAAGAAATCATCACAGAATTCAAAGAATTTCATCTACTGCAAGTCTCCCGCGCGGAGAATGAGCGTGCCAATGATCTTTTGAAGTTTTCTTCCGCTCTAGATGGAGCGTGCGAGCGTACAGTTATTTTCCTCAGAACCGAGGAACCCCTAATAGGAGAAAGCGAGCCCACGAAACAGGTGAATATGATTGATCCCTCTGAGCCATGCTGGCTTGACGCAATCATCTTATTCCTCAGGGATGGGACTTGTCCGAGCGATAAAGTGAAAGCCAGAAAGATAAGGAGTAAAGCCCCCAGATTCTCGCTGGATAGCGAGGGGAGGCTCTTTAAACGCTCTTTTGCCTGAGACCCTCGCAGGCAGAGGAAGTTTTGGAACATGTACATGGTGGGAGTTGTGGAAACCATTCAGGCGGTCGGATCTTGGACAATAAGATATTACGGAGCGGATTCTACTGGCCATCGGTCTTGCAGGATGCCATCAATTACTCCAAAAAGTGCCCCAAATGCCAATTCCACTCAAACATTCCGCAGCTTCCCGCGGCTCAAATGATCCTTGTAGACTTATCATGGCCCTTCGACCAATGGGGCATTGATATTGTTGGACCCCTCCCCATGGCGGTCGGACAACGGATGTTTGCAATTGTAGCAGTGGACTACTTCACGAAGTGGGCCGAGGGTGAAGCCTCTGCAAAATTCACATTTCGAGCGGTTAGGGATTTCATATGGAAGAACATCATCTGCAGATACGACATTCCCAGGGTGCTCATCTCGGATAATGGATCCCAGTTCATCGCAGCAGACACTCGAGAATGGTGCTCAGAACTTGGCATTGAGCAACGCTTCACTTCGATGGGCCATCCGCAGGCCAACGGTCAAGCTAAGGTAACCAACCGGATCATACTCTAGGATCTAAAAACGATGCTCGAGAGTAAGAAAGGAGAGTGGGTCGAGGAACTCCAAGGAGCCCTCTGGGCGTACCGATCTACACCACGAGCGGCAACAAGCGAGATGCCTTACGCCCTAATGTACGGATCTGAGGCAATGATACCTACATAACTCGCTCAAGAGTCTGCACGAGTAGTTTACTTTGAGCCCATTGTTAACGATAGTAATCGAGCGCTCGAATTAGATTTGCTTGATGAAAAGCGAGACACCGCTTGGGCTCGTATTCATAAGTACAACGCATCAGTGGCCTCACAGTATAACAAACGAGTCAAAGAGAAAACTTTCCAACTGGGGATTTAGTCCTCAAAAAAGTTGAAGTCTCTAAACATGTGGGCAAATTGGACCCCAAATGGGGAGGCCCCTTGTTGTAAACTCTGCAAAGCGAGCGTCTTCCATGACCATGGAATGCTTGCAATCTTAGAAGATTTTACGTATGAGTATTGTATCATTCCCCTTGGGGCGCATTGTATTTTATTTTGACAGAAATACAAGCACAAAATGTAAGTACTTAGTGCATTTCACTCATCTTTCACTGGATTTATTTCGAAAGCACTTCTTTTTCAAGGATCAACAGGCTAACTCCGTTTTGAGTAAACTCCGCATCGAGTAAACTCTGCGTCAAAATAGCACCTTGTTAAGCTACTCTAATCCCTCTAGAGATGAGCGGATTCAGTAGATAAAGTTA
The DNA here is from genome assembly GCA_037834125.1 of Lippia alba. NCBI lineage: Eukaryota > Viridiplantae > Streptophyta > Magnoliopsida > Lamiales > Verbenaceae > Lippia > Lippia alba. The sequence goes on along the minus strand of JBBMKE010200387.1, from coordinate 24,517 downwards.
CATGCAAAGCAGGCCAGGTAAGCTCACCCTAGTTCGCGCTCGAAACCTTACAGCGGATCATCCTCTACATAAATACTTCTATACTTAGAACATTTCCCACTTATTGGAATTCTATATATACTACTTGGTTTTAAATGGGCCAGAGTAATTCCCGCGAGGGCACACCCTCGAGCCCGAGAAATCACACGACTTACTCCACCATTGAACAAGAGGCAAAACAAACAAGAAGATATTTCTGAGGCATGCAACAATTCAAGCATCAACCAATATACAAGGAATTATCATACCTTAAAGGTAAGCAGCAATTATCAAAAATCATTGGAAAAGCAACATATGAAACCGGATAGAATTATACAGAGTACTACAATCAAAGTCAAAACTGAAATTGTTCAAGGAGCAACAAAAGTATTGGAGTTCAGGAAAACCAGTAAACAGTAAGCAATAACAAAAGGGTTTCAGACAACATCTTCTTGGGCATTGGAAGTAGAAAGGTCCTTAGGCTCAAGAGGAGAAGTGGATAGAGAAACAAGATTGAGAGGCTCGTCAGCCTTCAGGTGCTCGTCTCCAAATTTCTCGTCGAGCGTCAGGCGCCCTTGGTTAGGCCTTTTTGCTGCCAGGAACTCTGTTTGGTGGTTGTGGACCATTTCGCTGTATTCCGGCTCTGGCATGGATTCTTCATCATCCTCACCTTCTACCCTGGGGATCACCTCGAGGTTCTCATCCTTAGCCATGTCCAACCGAGGATCACTGCGGGCATTGGGAGACGCTAAGTTCAGCTTGATCAGCTGACCAATACCTCTCCAGTGAAAGAGGGCAGTGTTGGCAAAATAGTGGAGATTCGCCATCATGTCAAATGCGTTCGAGCGTATGAATCTCTCTACTACCCCTTGGCAGTCCGTGCCTCGAGGGTCGAGAAACGCCTTTGGATTTTTAGCAGTTGGGCGCTCACCTCGGTTAACTTCCCATCATTCTCTTCGATGCCTTCTCCATACCCTCCTACTCCAATCTCCAGGATTCCCTCGCCTATTTATGCTTCTGATTCGAGATTTTCTAGTTCTCGTCCATTTCCCTCAGAGCTTCTGTGACACCCAGATCTTTCGATCGTACAGGTGTGGATTATGTGTGCGATTTAATTCATTAATTATGTGATTATGTGACATAATTGTTATTTTATTTCTTATAATTTTTCTACTTAGATTAATATAAATCTATGTGAATTTAATTCGTATTTGAATTTGTGTGAGTTTTCGGATTTGAACCTTTGACCTCTTGAGTCGTTTGAACCGAGAAAACCTTGAACCGAACCGAACCCAAAATAAACCGACCGGTTCATTTATCTGCTTGAACCCCTCCTTCTCCCTAATTTCACCAACATTTGATCAAGGTAAGAGAGAAGAGAGGAGAAAAGCTTCAACCATTCCCAAGCTTCACAAGACCACATCTCTTTCATTTCCCGATCATTTTTTGATCCGAAGTAAGTTTTGAAACCCCCACGATCCTCTCTAACTTCTTACCGATTGCCTTATCTTCGTTTTTTAGATTTATATGAATTTGAGCCTATGGGTGAATAGTAAGGGTTTCTTGATCGTTTTGGGCATTTTGAGTTCTTGGATTGTATGACATGATTGATGACTTCATTTGTGACTTATATATGTTATCCTTATTATATTTATTTCATGAGAGTTGGTTGGAGATGCATTTATGGTTGAAGCATTTATTGTTTGAACTTTGTTGAATGTGGATTTGTGTTCTTGAGCACGGAAAGCATGATTCTTTGTGGTTTTTGCACTTGTTTTTGTTACTTGAATGTTATGTGTTGATTATATGTTGGTTGTGTTTGGTTTTTGAAGCATATTTTGGTGTTGAAGGAAATTTGGCTCGAATCCCCTGTTTTACGGCGACCTCTCTGCCTAGGTTTTAGAGCCGAAACGGTCGTTTAGGCCCTTAGTGCATTTTGGAAATGGCTGTTTCGGCCTGGCGCACTTTTTGAATTAAAGTGTAACAAACTGCCGTTTGGTTTTCATGTTAAATTTCGAAATGGCCATTTGGACAAGCATTTTTGTCACAGAAGGTTTTGGAACCGTCGTTTCCGTTTTAAATTGGATTTCGAAACGGAAGTTCCTGTTCTCAAAAATCATTACAGATGCATCTGAAACGACCATTTGGATTCCCTTTGTAAATTCAAAATGGCCTTTTCAGAGCTCTCGGGTTCCAGACCTGATGCCCGAAACGGTCGTTTGCAATTTGTTCTAAAAACCAAAATGGCCGTTTCGGAGTCCTATTGTGATAAATATGAATTTTTGACTTTTGTTGTTCGATTCCTTTGCTCCCGAAACACCTTTATATGCTTTCCTTACATGCTTAATTGGTACTTTCATGCTTTGTTGGTATTATTTGATTTATTTTTGCTTGGGTTTGATTTTCTTGTGCCTTTTGTGATTCAATATGACCTATTTAAATCTTTTGTAACTTAATTTGATATGATGCTCCGTGATTTGAATTAATACGACTTGAGTGTCACATTATACATCTCATTTGCATCTAATTTCATTCATAAGCATTGTCGGCGTCTATTTGGTTCATATTTGATTTTAAGTCTCGGGTTGCGTCTCTTTTGTTTCAGAGCCTCGTCAGGATGTTCACGAGCCCGAAGTTTAGGTGGTTGTGGCCCGTTTGATCCTGTTCCACTTCTTTTGATCCAAGGCGAGGGTTAAGATTTTCTTATAGTTGAATCCTATGGCCTTGATGTGAATTGAATTACTACTCTGATTGTGGTACTATAATTATATGAATAAATACGAGTATTTATGACATGATTATGAATCTTATGGATCCCCTTTTGAGTTTTGGAAATCGGTATAAATATGAGTATATGTAAGCTTATATTTTTGAATCTTTTGGTAAGTTTTCTTTGAATCTAACGAGTTATGTCCTGAAAGATGGGAATATGGTATGATTTGGAATTTATGGGCCTCAGAGGTGTGGGTAAGGGAGACCCGGTGCGGCTATAGGGGTCGCCGGTTATCACCCCTGTGCACACGCTCCTTTGAAGTTCTATGTGCGAGTCTGAGGGAGATGGAGAAAGCGTAGTTCTTTGAGCCCTCGGTGAATAACCGGGGAAGGCATGGTGTGGGTTAGCTACCCCGCATGTATTTGAATCAATATGTGAGGAGAGGGTTTGACTCCCGAACGCCAAGGAGTTGTGGATGAATTGAATTTATGAGTTTATTTTATTTCCGGAGTTAGGGGTGGTTTGTTCTCGCCGACTTTTGATTCTCTTGTATTGGTGATTATGAATCGAGATAGGACTTGGATTAAGTATTAATATGTATCTTTTGGAAAATGATTTGGTATGTAAAAACCTAGCTCGGTTCATGATTGACCCCATTTGATTCTATATGCTTTGCTACATATGTTTTTATGGTGTGGGTGTGCGTTTAGCCCCCTCACTCAGTCGAGCCGTTGGACAGACCCCTTTCCTTTTTCCACCTTAGTGCAGGTTGCTTGAGCTAGGCGAGGAAGTACGTCTTGTGGTCGTACTATCTTGTTTAGGTCGAGTTGCATCATATTCGTTTTGTCTTGAGATACTTGTACTCTCTATTTATGCTTTTACTTGGGAGAATTTATTGTTGCCTACTTTTGGCCCGGTGTGGCAATGTATATGGATTATTATGTTGGTTTCTATGTATGATCTTGCTTTACTTCCGCATTTGATTTGTTTGTTTCGCGCGATCTGTTTTGTCTAGCCTCGCTTAGCTTTGTGTGTGTGTAGGTCCCCGTTCGCTTGAACTTGGATTCATGTATGGACTTCCATTTCATATGTGGATTTGGGTTCGGGTGCCGGGGATGTGGATGACCCACGCTCGGGCGTCACAACTTCCTTGGTCTTGCCATGTTCATCTTCGAGGGCATGGAGCCTGTCGGTCAGCTCAGTGCATTCCTTACGGAGGGTAAGTGGGTCTTGCATCCTAATCAGGCTCTTGTACTTGGTTTTGTAAGCAGCATATACTTTCGAGCATCGGTCTAACCTCTTTAGTCGGGGAAGCACTTCCTGCAAGATTACCGAGTATTAAGTTCAGTTTGAAAAGAAGTAACAAATTAAAAGAAGGGAGTAAATGACACCAAAGTATGAAGAAATACTAAAGAGAAAAAACGCTTACTGCAATAAGTGCATGGCTCGCGTCGGCCAGAAGTTCCCCAGCAGACTGATTAACCAGCTGCGCGTAATCGCCCCCAAACTGGGCCCTTTCGAAGATACTTGAGCTCATGTACTGAGCGGAGAGCACTCTATTCAATAGGACCGGCCTGTCCTTGGCGTTCTTCTTGCATCGAGCGTTTCCCACCAGCTCGAATTTCCAGTAATCCTCCTCTTCTAAAGAGGAGGTATAACCATCATCGCGCTCAACAGTGCCCACTACCACTTTTGGGTCCCTCATCCTCATCCTCATCCTCGAGGGTTCAGAACTACCCTCGCGGATCTCCACTCCTAAGCTCAGCTGCGTTGCTGCGCTCCACTTCTTTCTTCCAGGGGAGTAACGGCTGTATCCTGGTTCTCCACATTCTCCGAGCCTGGGAGGGTTAGCTCGTCGACTAAGCTTCACCCCCTGCCTCGGCCGTCACCAAGACCCCCGCGACCGCTGTCGCCTCTTCCGCCCGAGCCTCGACCTCTCCCTTCTCGAGGAGTGGTCTGCTGTCGTGATTGTTGTTGGGAGCTAGGCACTACTGCGCTCAGGGCTCTGAGGAGAGCGGCCAATTTCGAGGCTGCCATTCCTGCCATCAGTATCTCGATCGCTGCATAAGAGAAAATGAGCGTCAGGAAATAGTCAACACAAAAACATAAGTAATTAGTTCTGAGAACACTTTCAAAAGTTAGTATGACAATTAGCAAGCAATTAGTTCCTAAGTCCTAACCATCTTTCTCCATAATGTGGGAGGGAGGATGATCAACCATACTCCGAGGGTTCGAAAGCCCAAAGCGAAATAGAATTTCTTCATCCAGCAATAGGCCTTTTGCCTCTATCAGGCTGTTAGACTCCTTCATCGCCAGAGCCACACTCTTGGCCCAACCCCCGAATGCGAGAGAGGGGGGCCTTTCCTTTATAAGGGGCTCCTCTCCATGCTCCACCTAACTTATTGGGACCCTAAACATCTCTTTTGGGCCGTAGAGAAACTTCCCTTTCCAGGTTTTTCCATGAGAGGTAGAGGGGGAATTGGTCATCTTCATAAACCTTTTGGAGTAAATTTAGTAAAAAACCACTCTTTGGGGAGGAACGTGGAGAACGCGCTATTTGGAATAGGCGGGTAATCGAGGGCTCATGACCCGTCGCCTTCATCAGAATCACAAAAGCATTGATGAGGGCAATCCCGTTGGGTAGGATCTGCGAGAGAGTCAGGTTCAAGTAATTTAAAATATTCCTCATCTCTCGAGGAATAGGAAATTGCATACCTCCTGCCACTATTGCGTCACTATATACGGTCATCCAGCCCTCGGACGGGTTGTTAGCTCGCTCATGCTTCTTGGGAGTGCAAGCCACCACCCAGTTCGACCAAGATACTTCTTCCATCATTTTGGAGAACACCTTGGATGTCAGTGTACACTCGATCTCGTCTGGGGTCTTATCTATTTGGTGAGGATTGGATACCCTCACCTGAGTTAGGATTTTCTTTCCTTTCTTCTTCTTGCGAGGCGGTTCCTCTTTTGACCTGATGCTCGGATGGCCCCTTTTCACCAAGAATCAGCGCCACCATTACTCTGTGGTCTTGAGGCCTAACCGCCGAATTAGTCACGGGCAAGACCCTCTCCCCTTGCCTCATCATCAGAATGGAGTTATCACACTGCTCGAATAAAGTTGCGATATCGGTCAGGGGGCGCTCGTGCATTCCCTACGCTGCCTCATCCAAATCCTCATCGCGGCCCATTCTATTCGCGATAGCCATTGGAATCACCGCCGGAATCCTCTCCTCTCCTCCCGTCGTATTCACCGAAATTACCTCCGGGACGTCCTCTTGGGGCGGAGAACTATGAGGGGACATATCAATAATTTCTTGGGCAGCTTTGCTAATAGCAGAATCACTGGGTGAATTGTTGTCCGCCATTGAAAGTTGAGAAATTTGAGAAAAGAGATTCCGGGAAGAAAGAAGTGGTCTTTTAGGATTCAGGATACGACTGTCTAAAGTTGGAGAGGTTACTGGGAACTATCCCGCATGATAATCCCTCTAAAGCTTAGTACCTAAATCTAAGGTTAGTCTGGGAGATTAGCCGGAATTTACTTTAGGACAAAAGTAAAGTCACCTGAGTTCGCCAGAAATACAGGAATTTGTAGAGAGAGTTTTTGTGCTTTGATTTTCTTTGGATGCATAAAGGTTTGGAAAACCTGAGAAACTCCTATTTATATGGTATGGGATCTGTGCAAATTCAAAACGCAATCATTTCCCGCCTAGATAACCGTACCACTTTTGGTAACCGCCCCACGAACTCCAAGATACACGCGTCCACGCCTCCACTCTGCATTAAATGCGACTGCAGGAAAGCACCTACGAGATAAGACTGCATGTAATGCTCCGCATAAAGTGTCTGTTACCTGGACGCTCAGTATTGCATAACAGCTGGAAAGTTTTTCCTTTCCACACCCTTGGAATTCGCTCAAGGACTCTTGAAATTCCACAGTATGCTCGAGCATCACTGCAGAATTTGGGGGGCTAATGATGGACCCAAAATATGCTCGCATCTCCGCCGACCACGTGTCATAATCTTAAAGGAAATTCTTGGAAGCCAGAGTGCACCTGGGCATAGCGCTCGAAGAAATGGGGCTCATGAAAGGAATCTAACCTAACCCTCTCCAAAAAGACCACCCTACATTTGGGCTCACCCTCGAGCCACAAACGCTCATCTGATCAATCCTCTCTCTTCCTTATAAGAGAGCTTTACCCTCGAGCGTCAGTACGCTCAGTGACTAACAAGTGAACTCCTTACCGCTCGAGGGAATAATCCCTTAACTGTCACTGACACAATAGCTGGCATAACCGCCTAAAAGGTAGGTCTGACGCACGCATATCACTTTCAAGCTCTCACGCCTCGCCACGTGTCTAGGGCAACACACTTTCCAGGACCACATGGGTAATATTACTAAATACCCTCACCCTCAACCTATAAATAGAGGAATTCACTCACACATTCCTCAAGATTTCTTCACTCACAAGAAACACACACTGAACTGGAAAATCCCATTACAGCGAATTTCCAAGCTCCTACAGCTTCTCCTCCTTCATCTTTTCGAGTGTTACCCTAGTTAGTAGAATCCATGCTCTATTGGGAACCCAGTTCCTGAGACTCTAATACGCCTATGATGGTCTTCCCCCTCACACAGATATATGATGTTTGGTGTTTGATTCTTCTTAACCAATTCTGACACCATCACTCTTATACATGTATTATTTTAAATTAATTAATAAATATAAATAAATTTATTTATATATAATATAGTCGTGTCATGTTATAAGTTTAAAAAAAAAATTCGCGTCGTCATATCCATCTCGTGTCGTATCTGTATTCATGCATCATAAGATCTAATCCCCTATAAATATCGGGGATTTAGACTTAAAAACATACTACTAATCTGGCACGCTCGAGTGTACAAATAAATTATTATTGAAATATATAAAATTAATTTTATATTAATATATATTTTGTAATGATAATTACTATTATTAATAAAGTATGATAAAAAAATAAAATATTAAAAAAATTAAAATATGAGAAAAAATAAAAATTATATAAAAAAAAGTAACTGAAGTGAGGGGATAGCAAAGAGAAATCTCTTGACAAAAAGATAAATAGAGAAAAATAAATTAATAGGAAGTTGTTGGAATGGTAGAAAAATAAATAAATAAAAAGAAAAAAAAGAAAGGTAAGAAAACAAAGAGGGGGGCATCTAACATGAGTTCAGTTTGTACTGACCTCACATGAGGTTGTTTTGTACATGACTGTACTTTACTGTTAATTTAATTAATTTATATATATTTTTAAGAAAATATAGTAATTTTATATACGCGTTTTTAGAGTATCCATAGAATGACCATATATCATTTTTAATATTTTTTTTGTAAAAAGTCACTTACAATTTTAAGGGATATTATCAACGAATTAATAAGTTTTTCAAATTTAAAATTAATTTTGTTCAAATCATGAGATTATAAGCTATATTATGATATCTATTTTGCTTATACTGTATTGTCTTTTTATATTATTAAATTTATTTTTATTTTTATTTTTAATTTATACAACTAAACTTATCTAAAATATATTGAAAGAAACTCTTCTACGAACGAAAATATTTTACTTAAATTATAAAATTATCCTCTAAATATCAATACAAATTCTACATAATTATAAAATTAAGGCATAATAGAAATTTACTATAAAATTTAAGTGAAATGTCCAAAATATTCCTATAATTAATCTATACTCTATTATTAAGCGCAAAATCAATTGTTCTCTATTATATTTGGTCTCTTTTTTTATTTTTATTTAATTTATTTATTTTTTGCTAATATACAAGGATAACATATATAAATTAGTTACTTATCTATTAACTACTTTTCTCTAACCTCATTTTATTTTTATTTTATATATTCTTTATTTTTCTTTATCATATTTTTAATTTGTATTTTAATTTTTTCCTATTAATATATAATAATTATTAAATTTATGGTAAGATAAATGATAAATAATTTAATTTAATATATTTATTTTTGTTTTTCACACCACATCCAATATGTGAAATTACTAGTTGCAATTAACACCCACAACAAATTTCATAATCAGAATTCATAACATGAATTTTTAGTTGGAAAATGATAAAACAAAGTCATATTTAATTGAAAATAAAAGACATTAAATCTTCAATTATAGTAGTTGCATATTTAATTTCATTTGACAAAAAATAAATTATTAAAATAAGATTTAATAAAATAGATATTTGTGTATAATAACTCAGAAACCTTAAAATTATCCAATTTGAATATCATATTAATAAGCTAGTTATGCTTTATTAGGTCAAACTGACAATTTCTTGTTCAACTAAAAATGATGAGGTGTAAAATATTGTTATGCTTTATTATACTATACAAACACAATTTTTGGGTGTGTTTATATTAATCTTTTTAAAAGATTTTCATATTATTATAATTAAAATGAATGTATATGAAGCGGCTAAATTTGATACAGAACGTGGCAAGCATCCACAACGCTAACACGTCATCAAGCTGCTAAAGATCATTCGACCGAACCACGGTCAAATCGACGACGAGTCAGCAAGGCAGAGTGGAGAATCGATCACTCCCCTCGAAGGTCACATCAACCTCTGCCCACCTACCACCACGGGTTAAGCTCGGATGAAACGGCCTCTGAAGACATCGACCTCTTTGGGTCCTTCAACCCCGAGCACCTCGCACACGTCATAGAGGTCCTTGTCAAGAGTCACCATCACTTGCGAACAACCTCTGCAAAAGGTCTGCAAAAAGTGGATTGTACCGGGGGATACTGTTCCCTGCCGGCCGATGCTGCATTAAATGCACCTCCGCTGCGTGAACAGGTGTCCCGCACATCCCAAGGCCAATAAATACATCCCAAACTTCAGGCATTGGTAAGCAAGCTTTCCGAAGCACAACTGTTCATTCGACCTCTATATTTTCAGATCTCTTTATAACTAAGTATCTGACTTAAGCGTCGTAGTGCCAAACTGGGATCCAACCCCCACTCCCCCAGTTGGCCTTCAGCTTACATTCGTTCTCTCATGTAACAACAAGTTTTCGACCCAAGGCTTTTTCCCTTTAATACAAATTCTTGAGCGGTTCGAGCACGGAATCAACCCCTACAGCGCGTACCGATTTCGACCCGGATCATTTTGGCTCCATCTATGGGAAATCCTTGGACAAAAAGTTTTCCTTTACCCTAAATCAAATATGAGACATCATAGTGGACGAACGACTGGCCTCAATGGCAAAGAGATAGTCGGCTCACCGACCAACGGGGCCGGCGCGAGCACCACTGGAGCCACGGTAGGGGATAACCCGACGGGGGCCTACCCCCAAACGGTTTACTTCGAGCCAAAGCTCGAGGAATACTTGGCTCGCTGCCAGGAAGAAGCGGTCGCCGCCGCTGCCCAAAGGAAAAGTCCCTCTTTCCCTTCTCCACCGCAGCCAACGACCATAGTGGCAACCACCACACCGATCTCTTCTTACAGCCCCCAGGGCTCATACAGTTACGCCCCACACGGTCCGTGGGCATATCCGCCTCCAGTGCTGGGATATTAACAGGCCCCTAACTACCCACTGCCTCCACCACAAGGGCACCCGCAGTGGCCGGGGATGATGGTCGGTGGGCCAGCTCGGGAGCAAGAGGCTAAATCTGGCCAGGGGCGCAATCCCGAGAATAGGCCGATTGACGAAAATTGATCCCCCGGAGACCCGTCCAGGAAGAAACCCACCAATCGGGGGGCTGCCCACGTAGCCGGAACCGCCAGTGAGTATAGGGCGCGTTTACCAGATGGAGAAAGGGCTGCAGAACCTCGAGCCCTGCACATCTTTGATCGTCTCGGCACACTAGTGGATCCTAACCAGCGGCGGGCGAACCGCGGTTTCCCTGTCGGGAGGGAGAATTTGAGGAACCTTCTACCTGCAAGGAAGAGGGAACCCCCTAAGCCCGTGGATAACCACCACATCATCATTGAAGACGATTACGACGATGCCTACCCACGACAAAGAGCTCCCGAAAACAGGAGAGACAATGATGCCCTACTAAACAGGCGGGGATATCGGAGCATTAGGGAGGCAAGATCACCATTTTGCGTGGCCATTATATCAGCCATGGCCGAAGATAAGATGCCCACCAACTTACCCCGTATAATGGGACCTCCGATCCTGAGCGTCATGTGGATCGGTTTCAAGATCGAAGTTAGCATGTTCGGACACTCCTCGGATGTCCGTGCCAAGATCTTCGCCACAACCCTCATCGGAGCAGCCCAGGACTGGTTTTCAAGGTTGCCCCCAAGAGCAATTCATCGCTCACTTTTCCTCCGTTAAAGGAGAAAAACTCCCCTCGGCCTATCTATATAATCTCGTGTAAAGGAAAGAGGAGACATTGCGTGATTTCTTCAACAGGTTCTCTCGAGTGGCCGTCTAGGTCGAGACACCGAGCATGGACATGCTGACCAACACTCTCCACTCAGAAATCCGCAACAAAGATTGTGAGAACCAATTCATCATCCAAAGGCCAAAGTCGATCGCCCGAATCCTCAAAATCGCCGGTGATTGGTGGAGAGTTGATGAGGTCGAAATGAATCAGCGCAACGAGTCGAGATGAAAGAATGAGTCTGGCCGACCTTCTAAGGGCGACGCTTCTCGTGACCCACGACCTAGGGTCGAGCAGGGATCAGGGAGTGGGTCCAAGAAATGTTTTACTCGCTTGACCAAAGGCATTGAGGAAATATACAATGTCTCGAACAAGAAGCTCTTCAACAATCCCAAGCCAATAAAGAAAACCCAAAAGACTAGGAATTCTGGAAAGTACTGCAACTTCCACTGGCAATGCGGGCACAACACCGCCGACTGCCACACGCTCAAGGAAGAAATCGAGCGCCTGATCTAGAGAGGGCATCTCCAAGAATTTGTCAAAAAGATCGACGATCTCACCCTTCGGGCCGAAGAAAGAATCGACAATAGCCCCCCCAGAGCTAGAAACGTAAAGCAGCCGGTAGAAAGGGACACACACAACCTCCCCTGCCAAGGTCGAATTGATATGATTGCAGGGGGCCCCACTGGCGGTGACTTGAAGATTGCTCGAAAGCGGACCCGGCGGGCAGCACAGAGGAATTATACCGGCCCGCATGAGGTGATGATAATCAAGCCTAAAGAATCATGGCTTGAGCAGGAAATCACCTTCTTCGAGGAAGATCTGCTCGACGACCTAGCGCTCGAAGAATCTCCGAGCTGCCCCATGGTTGTGACCCTTGACGTTGCCAACTTTGCGGTCACAAAAACGCTGATCGATAACGACTGCTCAACAAATATCATTTTTCTCTCAACCTTAGATAGAATGAAGTTGCATAAGAGTGTTCACCTTAAAGTAATTAAAACACCCCTCACCGGTTTCGGTGGTGCGGAAGTATACCCGAAAGGACGAATCCGATTGATTACTTCCATGGGAACCATTCCCAAAAAGAGCACGCTGGAGATCGAGTACTTAGTAGTCAACCAGCCATCCGCCTTCAACATCATCTTTGGGCGACCCGGGCTGAACGACTTCAGGGCAATCATATCCATCTACCACCAAATATTCAAATTGCCGACCCCCAAGAAGATCAGGGAGGTCAGGTGCGATATCCCGACCGCATGGGCATGCTACTCCATCTCGATGGAAAAAGTCAAGATGCCAAAGCAAAAGTAAGTCTACCCTACAATGGCTCTGCCTAATCTCGATGAAGAGGACCTAGTCGACCGCGAGCTTTGCGAGCCGAAGCGATGTCACCACATGACTTCTGTTATAGCCGCAAAAAGGAGGAAGCTGCTCGATGCAAAGATCGTAGCCACCAACGAAACATAAGCAATCGTGCTCATACCAGACAATCCCGGGAAAATAACCAACATTGGAGCCCCTAGAAAAAAAAAGAGATCGAGCACAGCATGCTGATCCAATTTATCCAAGAAAATGCCGACATTTTTACATGGAGCACTTCCGATCTTGAGGGAGTAGACCCCAGCATCATAATGTACCACCTAAATGTCGGCCCCTCCTTCAAGCTAATAAAGCAGAAATTGAGAAACCGAAGCGTCACTCGGAATGAAATCATCGAGCAGGAAGTGAACAAGCTGTTGGAAGCAGGATACATCACATACGAAAAATACATCGACTGGCTGTGCAACGTGGTGCTAGTGGCCAAAACCGGAAAAAAATGGAGGATGTGCAACAATTTCACATACCTCAACAAGGCATGTCCTAAGGACCCCTACCCTCTACCCAGAATCGACCAGCTGGTTGATTCGACCGCCGGATGTGAACTAATGAGTATGATGGATGCCTTTCAAGGCTACTATCAGATATTCATGGCCCATGAGGACGAGAAGAAAATGGCTTTCATAGTTATAAAAGGCATATACTGCTTTCGAGTGATGTCTTTCAGGCTTAAAAATGATGGAGCCATGTACCAAAGACTGGTCAACCGAGTCTTCGAAGAGGAGATTGAGAAAACAATGAAGGTGTATGTAGACGACATGATCGTCCAGAGTCAAAAGTCTTGCGACCACCTAGAAGATTTAGGAAGAGCATTCGACCTCCTCCGAAAGTACAGATTAAAGCTCAACCCCAACAAATGCACATTCGGGGTCAAGGGAGGAAAATTCTTGGGATACATGGTCAGCCATCGGGGCATAGAAGCAAACCCTGAAAAGATCAAGGCCATCACCCTCATATATCGACCCCAGACCATCAGGGAAGTGCAAAGTTTGATCGGGAGGATTATCTCCCTTAATTTCTTTATATCTCGATCCGCAGAGAAGAACCTCCTTTTCTTTAAAATCCTCAGAAACATCAAGAATTTCGATTGGACGAAGGAATGCGATCGAGCTTTCGAATAATTAAAAGCTTACTTGGAATCTCCCCAATTACTCGCGAAACCTGAGCCCGGAGAAATGCTCTTCATTTACTTGGCAGTGTCTGATCAGGCCGTCAGCTCGGTCCTAGTGGCCATTCGAGAAAAGAAGCACATGTCGGTATACTATGTGAGTAAAGTCTTGCACGGAGCCGATGTTCGATACCTAGAGATCGAGAAGTTTGTGCTCGCACGGGTCACCACTGCTCGGAAATTAAAACCTTACTTCCAGGCTCATCCGATCATCGTCTTGATCGATCAACCTCTAAGGCAAGTGCTCGAAAAACCAGATGCGGTCGGAAGAATTGCCATGTGGGTGGTCGAGCTTGGGCAGTTCGAAATCCATTATCAATCCCGAATGGCTTATCAAGCCCAGGTCTTGGCAGACTTACTGGTCGAGAAGGGAGGAGCTTCAGCAATCGAGGCAGCCCCGGCAAGCTCAAAGCCTTGGACCCTTTCAGCAGACGATTCATCGACCATACTTGGGAGAGGAGTGGGCATATCCCTAAGAAGCCCAGAGGGAGATGAGCTCGATTTCACCATATGCTTGGATTTTCCAGCCACCAACAATGAAGCGGAATATAAGGCACTGATCGCAGGAATGAAGATTGTGCAAAACAACGGAGTCGAGAAACTGGTAGCCCTCACGGATACCCAACTTGTTGCTAGCCAAGTAGTCGGGACCTACGAGGCTCGAGAGGAGGCCATGGTCAGATACCTTACGAAGGTAAAAGATCTTGCGGCCAAGTTTCAGGAATTTATGTTCGAGCAAGTCCCGCGCGAAGAGAACGAGTGAGTAGACGCGCTATCAAAAGTTGCCAATGGACTGAGAGGCACTAGAGATCGAGCGATTACATTTCCAAGTGCCAGTACCCGAGTAATCGATCAGGAAAAAAGTCAAGTCATGACTATCGACCCCAGGGAACCATGTTGGCTCGATGAGATTATCCTATTCCTAAGAGATAAAACCCTCCCCGGAGATCGAACTGAACGACGCCGAGTTGTAGTTCGAGCTGCCAGTTACATACTTGATCAAGATGGAAAGCTCTTCAAGAGGTCAGCAGTCGACCCGCCAAGAAGATGTCTCCGACCATCCTAGGCTCAGGACATTCTGGAGGAGATACACAGAGGCTCGTGCAATAACCACTCGGGAGGAAAATCACTGGCGAAGAAAGTTGCAAGGAATGGGTTCTATTGGTCAACGATGGTAAAAGACTTGATCAACTTTGTCAAAAAATGCCCAAGTTGCCAAAGACACTCCAATCTCTCGCACCAACACACAGCAGAAATGATCCCCATAGAAGTGGCTTGGCTATTCGACCAATGGGGCATCGATATTGTAGGACCATTCCCTCTCGCTCTGAGACAGTGCCAGTTTGTGATCGTTTGTGTAGAGTATTTCTCCAAATGGGTCGAAGCAGCAGTTGTGCCAAAGACCACCTTCAGAGTCATCATAAATTTCCTCTGGAGAAACATTATATGTCGTTTCGGTGTCCCCAAAAACTTGACCTGTGACAATGGCCCCCAATTTTGATCAGAACATTTTCGATCCTACTGCTCTGATATGGGGATTAGCCTACGTTTCACTTCAGTTGGCCACCCTCAAGCCAATGGGCAAACAGAGGTTACCAACAGGATCATCGTGCAGAACCTGAAGACATGCCTCGAGGCGAAGAAGGGTGCATGGGCAGATGAGCTCGATGGAGTCCTATGGGCTTATCGCACTACACCAAGGATTGCCACAGGATAAACCCGCTTCTCATTAGTATATGGGTCAGAGGCAGTCATTCCAGCAGAAGTGCTCCATCAAACCGCTCGAATTTTCCAATATCAACTTGATAAGAATAGAGAGAATCGAGCTTTAGAGATCGACATGGTGGAGAAAAAGAGAGAAATAACCTATCTTTAGCTAAAGCAGTACCGAGCCACTACTGCTCGAAGCTACAACAAGAAGGTATCGCCAAGAAAATTTCAACTGGGGGCATTAGTCTTGAAAATGATCGATGTCACCAAGCATGTTGGGAAACTCGACCCCAACTGGGACGGACCCTATCGCATCTGCAAAATGGGGAAAAATAAGTCTTATCACCTTGAAGAAATGAACGGTGACCCCATCCCTCGATTGTGGAACACGCACAATCTAAGGCGTTTTATCTCGATTACTAGATGTATGAATCTTATTTTACTTGATCACCCCGGGTTTAGTGCATTACTCTTAACGCCCATGGTAGGCAAGAGAATTCACACCTTCTAAGGTAATCATTCGACCTCGCCAAGACCACTTGAGCCCATCTAAAAAATGTTAACCCGATCACCCAAAAAACAAGTGACAAGCTTAAATTGATCGAAAATAACATTTCATTAATTAGGTAAAGGCAAAAATTACAAAGTGAGCCAAAGGCTCTTTGATTTTGCAATGGGAACAAAATCGACCCACCCGGGTCGATAACTTCCTAAAAAACTACGTTGGATTTTGCTAAATGGGAGCATCACGATCGATCTCTACAAACATCAATCCCCACAAGAAAAGAAAACAACAGAAAACATAAAATGGCTAAGTGCTACGGGGCTTTAATCTTCATTCTACAGGGGGCCGGCTCGAAAAGGCATCTCGAGCATTCTCTAGCACATGATAGGCGCTCAGAGCAGACTTTTTAGCATTTATGTTCCATTGAAAAGCCTCTTCAAAATCGACCTTGTCAGGCATACCCTCGGGAAGGCGCATGTTGGCCACTTGGGCTCGAACTTGCTCCAGAACGAACCCGAATTGTTCTTTCGATCAGTCGGGCTCTTTCTTCTAAGACGCCTTGGGCTGCTCTTCCTCAGGACGCGGATCCGGGCAGTTTGTGCCAATTCTGTTGGTATCATAGCAAGGAGGCAGATAACCGGCATCCCACATCTGAGCCATGCAGAGCTCGAAACCATCGTCATAATCCGTGGCCCCTTTTATCATCGCGGCCATCGTAAAGCATGGGCCCTCGACGAATTGGCACACGGCGTAGTTCTCAATGTCAGTAAGATAGGTGTTGTACGTCTCCATGGCCGCGGCGATAGTCGCCTTCTGCCCCTCGTCGACCCCTGTCTGATAACCCGTCATCCATGAATCACTCGAGCTGGACCTCAGCTTCTCTAACTCCTTCTCGAGCTCCACAATCTTCGCCTCCTGAGCAGTGCAATTCTCGGTCAGCTTTACAATCAACTCCTTAGACCGGCAAAGGGACTCATCCCTCTCCTCGAGGAGTTTTCTCAGGTTCTCATTCGCCCTTTTCTCTCTCTCGAGCTCCCCCTTGACTTGGGCCGCCAGTGCCTTCACATTCGCCCGCTCAGAATTTTTCTTCTCCAACCGAGCTCTCTCCATCCGAGCCAGCTTCCATCGCCTCATATTGTGAAAGGCTCGAATACCCATTTGAGGAGGTGACAGTATATAAGAAAGAAAAAAAGGAAAGGGGCGATCGAAAATAAAGATGTAAACTTACGGCAAAGAAATCCCTCGCGAAGTTATCTTTGCTGGCCACGTCGTCGTCCTTCCAGAGCAACTGGTGGTTGGCCTCCGTTTGCATGGAGTACCAAAGATGGCGGACCACTTACAAGTCATACGGGTCATTGACTATCACCCTTTCCGACCCGTCCGACCGACGCTGGGAGAGCCCTCCGAGTACTGGGGGTCGATGCGACAGTACCCAAAAAACTTGGCCACATCCTCCAACCTCGGAGTCCAGTCAGTCCCCTTCCCCTGATTCTTGCCCATAATGTGGGTCCTTGAGCCGAATTTCGGTGGAGGAGGCGGTGGCATCGAGCCAGACCCGCTCGCTTTTTGCTTGCCCCGTTGGGCATCCTTCTGCGTCGAAGCAGCGGTCGACCCCTCAGCAGTTGCGGTCGACCCGGTGGCAGCAGGGGCGGACTCAGCGATAGGGGCCTTTTCTTCGCAAGAGAACTGCTAGTCTCGACTTCCTTTCTTTTTCAGTTCTGGGAGCCTGGAGTTTCCAAGTTAGCGGTCGGTGTTTGAGCCGCCACAATCACCGTGTCTTGGATGGCCTTCCTGGTGGCCTCGACCTGCTCATCGACCTCTCCTTGGGGCACAGGGGGCTGACCCTTGTTTTTCAATTTGGCATTCCTTGCCTTGATCTCAGCAGCCAAGATAGTCTTCCGGGAAGTCATCAGAATTTTTCCTGCAAAAACAAAATCGATTAGAAATATGATTAAGGGATCGAAAGGCAAAAATTAATACGGAGAAGAGGTCGAAAGTAACGTGCTTGGGTGTTTAAAGTTGAATGTGTCATCTGTACCCAAGCTGAAGTCCTTGTAACGAACGGTCCCCGGGCCTAAACCCGCCTCGGTAATTAATTGAGGTTAAGTTAAAAATCGAGCGCGCAGAGGACCGATTTTCCTCAACTTCCTAATTAAGGTCGGAGGCTAAGTGGGTTTTTCCTTGGGCATTTTTACCTTCTCAATATCATGCCATGCAGTGTGCTTCAACTCGGGCCATTCGGCCAGAGACCTTATGTACACAAAGTTGTGCTTCCATCCGATCCCATGAGAGGTCGTATGGGCCTTCACGATTTGATGGTTTGGTTTGGTTTGGCCTGCAGCTTTACAAACCCTTGACCGTCCGGGGAGGCGACCGGCGAAGTGGCGGCTTGAAAGACAGCTCCGAAGTGAGCCAATGTGGCAGGGAGTCGAAGGCAGTGCAATAACAGTCGAAAAGCATTGACTAGTTGGTAGGCAGCGGGCAGAAGTTGGATGGGGGCGATGTCTAGAGCATTCAGGACATCGACGACATCCGGATCGAGCGGAACCCTAAGGCCGTATTTGATGGCATAGGTGGTGACCGCAATGCACCTTTTCGGGGGGCTGCCCATTCTCTCATCCTTCCCCGACTTAATGACTTCGTACCCCTCTACAGGCCATAGACCATCTTTCGACCTCCCGTAGCCGGTCAGAAGATCTTGTAGCTTCTCGATCTCATCCTCTTCTACTATGCTCCAAGTATCAGAATGGTGAAGGGCAGTAAATTGAGGCCCCTTTCTCTCCTTTTGTCCAGAGGTCGATGCCTCCTCCATCGACCCCTCTTCCTCCTCCGGCTCATTCCTCTCAACGATCGGCTCAGATTCGACCTCTTCATCAGCTAAAGGCTCCTCGTAGGGCAGCGATTCATTATCTGACTTCCCCTCCGAGGATGATCCTGAGGACAAATCGACCCTCTCCAATCCCATCCCGACCGGGCGATTCCAGGGCGTTGCCTCTTCTTCGTCGACCAGACCCCGGGCATAATATTCAGGAATGTGTTTTTGTTGGGGAACGGGGATTTGCTTACGGGATGCCATTTAAAATATGAAATGGAAAAATGTAGAAACAGAAAGGGAAGGTCAAAAATGTACCTTGGGAGAAGGAACTTGAATTCGACCGGAGAAAAGCTTCCAAAAGCTCTGAGTGCTCGAAAAGCTTTGGATGCGGGGGGGCTCGTTACTGCTTTGTAAGAAAGCGTGAAAATGACAAGCCCCACCACCTTTATTTATAGGCAAAGGGCTCGGAATATGAAAGGTCACCACAATGATGGCCTGTAACCGCTGACAAATACCATCATTGCACCTGTTCCCGCCCAAATGCCGCCCTTAAAGTCAACTCCTGCTCAGTTTCAAAAGACGCGCCCATTAAAGCCCCAAACAATACGGCGACACGTGAACAGACGCGATGGCTCCGGACAGAGATTGTCAGCCATGTCAAGTCATGACTGTCAATTTGGGGGGCTAATGATGCGGCTAAATCAGATACAAACACGTGGCAAACGTCCACAATGCTAAAACATCACCAAGCTGCTTAAGATCATTCAACCAAACTGCGGTCGAATCGACGACGAGCCAGCAAGGCAAAGTGGAGAATCGATCACTCCCCTCGAAGGTCACATCGACCTTTGCCCACCTGCCATCACTTGCGTACAACCTCTGCAAAAGGTCTGCAAAAACGGATTGTAATAGGGCGTACTGTTCCCTGTCGGCCGACGCTGCATTAAATGCACCTCCACTACGTGAACAGGCCCGCACATCCCAAGGGCTTTAAATACATCCCAAACTTCAGGCATGGCAAGCAAGCTTTCCGAAGCACAACTGTTCATTCGACCTCTATATTTTTCGGATCTCTTTATAACTAAGTATCTGACTTGAGCGTCGGAGTGCCAAACTGGGATCCAACCCCCACTCCCCCAGTTGGCCTTCAGCTTACGTTCGTTCTCTCGTGTAACAACAGGTTTTCGACCCAAGGCTTTTTCCTTTTAATACAAATTCTTGAGTGGTTCGAGCACGGAATCGACCCTTACAACGCGTACCGATTTCGACCCGTATCAGTATATTCCGTAGTTTTCTAATTGTTATATAATTCTATTTATTTCAACCAAAAAAAGAAATATAATATCATTTACATTATTTTAAATTATTAAACACTATTAAATATTATGAACAAAATATTATTAAACACTACATCATTTATTTATTAAATTATATTTGAGCTAGAAATATTATGTTTTGAAATAATAAGAGTGAAATACATAACTAATACTCATGGTAATTATTTCCATGCTATATTTTTTCAGCACTTGAACCTAACCCCATAAAATACAAATTTGAGTGATTAATCCTTGACATGAGATCAAGAGTATTGTACATTAATCATCCCCCAGTCATGCTTATTTATTGAAGTCAAAATCATTTTTCTCTTGTTTTGTATTTAATTATTTATTTTTTTAATTTTGTTTTTCTGCTTAATAGTGTAATATCTTATTGAATTATTATTTGCTATATCGATTAAAGAACATTACGAAGTGATACTCAATTTTTCGTCCTTGTGGGTTCGATACTTATTATTGTTGAACCCTTATCTTGTATGATTGACAAAAAGAACATGTGTCTTGAATATTTTATGCAGGGGACAAAAGTCAAACACTTGCAAGAAGACAAAAGTTAAACACTTGCAGGTACAAATATCTCAAGACTAAAATCATGTGATGGGAACCTTGGAAACTGAACCAATAGTTGTTCAAAATGCAACTGCCATAAACGGTTAGTTTTAGTTGGAGCTCTATATATTGTGAGAATGGATCTTCTTTGTAACTTGATTTTCCTTTTGAGTTTGTAAGCTTCTATTTTGTGTACACCTAAAAGAGCTGTTGTGTGTGCGAACTCTGGTGGGCAGATTAGCTTGAGCATAGGAAGTCCAAGTACTCTGGTCTGGGTAGTACCGATTGTGTATGTTGGTACCAAACAGAGTCGTTTTGTATTGTGTATCCCTCTCAATCTTTATAAAGTCACAGGTTCAAAAATCCTAAGTTTATAACTTAGATAGAGGATTAATCTTCTTGGTTCGTGCTTTCACAACCAAGAGGGTCAAACCTCTCTAAATCGTTTTTTGTGGTTCATTGTCTTGCATCTTGCTTCCTGACTACTCTGATTATGTTTTGGTATGCTATGAAGTTCTTGTTTAACAATTATGCTGCATGTAAATTTCAGTGTACGTGGATCTTTTAAATATTTATATAACTCAAGGTTCTTTTCAAATTTCAGGCCTACCCATGCTTGTAAAGCTCGGAAGATGTGTAAGGAAGACTTGAGGTCTCGTCGGCTGAAACAGAAGGTTGTGTTGTGATTAAAAACAAAACAATATTTATTAAATAATATTTAAGTTAGACACATATATTAATCAATTTAAAATTAAAACAAATTATCATATATGATGTAAACTTATTCGATGGTAAAATCTAATAAAAATGTAGTTTTTTTGGAGAATAAATTGGTTGTATTAATAAAAATCAAGATTAATTTCATAAATTTAATCCAATCAATTTTATTTAACTCTATATACTAAAGTTAATAATTATCTGTATTTGTTTAATTACTAAAGCTATAAAATTATATTTTAAATTTATAAAAAAATGAAGATTCATTGTAATTTAGTGTTTAATTACATGACAGAAAATTCACAAACATGATTTGCATGCACAAATTCAATTATTTTTAATATTATAATGTATAGAATTTTAAAATAAAAAATATTTTTTAGTTCATGACAAAATAGGAACTTAATTAAACATTGAGAAAAATGATTATTGATTTTAGGATATATGTTTTTAATAAATTGAAGATAAAATAGAAGAATTATAATGATTATTGTTTAAAAAATAAATATATTAAATTAAACTTGATCGTTAAGAAAAAAGTTGGAGTTTCAACATAATTTTTGATCAAAAAATATATTTTCAAAATAAATTAAGTAATATGATAATTAGAGAAAAAGTAGGAGTAATTTGATAGTTAGAGAAAAAGTAGGAGTTTCAACGTGATTTAAGAATGTATGTTTTTAAAATAAATTAAATTAGTACAGTACAAACTGACCTTACATGAGGTCAGTACAAAACCAACCTCACAATAGACAAATCGAACAAAGAGGATCAAAAGAATAAAGGGAAAAAAAAAAGAGTTCAAGAGACCAAACGATTATTATTTGTTTCTCTGACTTAATATAATGGTATAAATATTTTTTCAAAAAATATACATACTTGGACAGTACTTTCCTTAAAATTCTCAATGTCACTTTCCAATTTTCATGTCATGTAGTCTAACATTATATTTGAAATTGGTATAACTTTTATTGTTTAACTTAAAAAAAGCCTATAAATATATAAAATTTATAATGTCACTTTTTAGTATTATGTTGCGTAAAATATTTGAATGTAAAAATGTGAAGCAACAATGTTAAAAACACCAAATACGTAAAGAATTAATATAAGTGTTGATTGATATTGAAATATAAATACAGTTAATTAATGGATATAAGCATTTTTTTAATTATTTTTAACAGTGCATATGACCTACACGTGTATTTTCTGTTATCTGGTTAACGGTTCGATTATTTAATTGACGGGGAGACTATTATTGTAATATACGAGACTATCATGGCAATGTACGGAACTATTATCGCAATAGTTTCCTAAACTAAAATATGAGATATTTTTTAAAATTTTGAAACAAAGCGAGACTAATATCTTATAAATTAAATGGACCAAAATGAAAATTTTCCACGATATATGTATGAACTTTGCCAAAAAAATTTACAGAAACATATAAATGTTGCAGGGTATGGGTGCATGCAACGAATAAGATGCAACTCTCAATCCAAAAATTGTTGCAGGCATCGGTGAGCGAGATTTATGATTTATCACAACTTTTCTAGAATAATGTCTGGGACAAATGTTCCTTATATTTGTTTACACATATGCACTAATTTTGTTTTGCATTTATGTCGTATGTGTTTGATCATTCTTTTTTACGTTTTCTTTTTGTCCTCGAATCATTATATATTTAAATATTTGGCTGAACGTTAGATCTTAGACTCCGGTAGATGCGTTAAGACTTATAGATTTTATATTAAAGAATACGCTATGAATCCGTTTAGGCTAACTACTTGTATTGAAAAATGAATAGTGATGGTGTTGGAAATTGTATGAAGATAGTCAACACCAAAACATTCTTTATTTGTGCAAGGAAGGGAAGACCATCACTGGCAATGAGCCTCAGGAACTGGGTTCCCACAGAGTATGGATTCTGCCAGCAAGAGTAACACCTTAGTGACGAAGGTGAAGCTGTGTGAACCTTGAACGTGCAGCTATGGAGTTCTCAGTTCAGTGGGGTTTGTGCTTGAAGAAAGTGTATTGTAGCAGCCAGGGATTGCCTGAGGTAAGTGTGGTGAAACTCTCTTATTTATAGTTTGAGGGTGAGGGTATATTTGTAATAATACCCAAGTGGTCCTGAAAAGGGGGTTGCCCTAGACACGTGTCAAGGTGTGAGGGCATGAGAGTGATGTGTAACGGTCACTGTCACCTTTTAAGCCGTTAGGCCTGGCTGTTGTGTCAGAGTTGGTTAGGCGATCGTTTATTCTGAACGTGAGATTATTCCCTCCGAGCATGGGATGACTCGTATAGCCCCCGAGCATGTGAACGCTCGGAGGTGGGTCCCTCGTAGAAAGGATGGATGAACGGGCCGCCAGCCTGACAACCTCGAGGGTTGATTCGGGCGAGGGTGCGATCCCGAGGGAACCGGGCACCCGGAGTGGTTAGCAAGAGCCGAAGCTGGGCAAGAGCCGCGAGCTTACAGATACCGAGCGTAACATTGGAATGAAGGATGTCCTGACAGGATCCCCTAGAAAACGTGCCACGTGAATGGTTAGGATGCGAGCGTATTTCGGGTCTGTCACATACAATTATATTTATATTATACTTATAATAGTTCATTAATATAATATTTAACTAGAATTAAAAATAAATTTTAATGATATCATATTTAATTAAAAATAAAAGTTAATAGCATAATCAGAAATCATTATAATAATATTTATGTTGTAATCATAACAATTTTATATATTTTATATGTATTTTTTAATTAAGAAAAAATATTATAAATATATATTTCTAAATTTGTTGTGAACTAATATTGAAATTTTTTCACTTTGGGACTATATTTGTCGAAAAATTAAAAGTACGGGACGATTTAAAAACTACGTGACTAAAAAAAATTGACCTATTTTCTTTGAGACAAAAAATGCAATTATCTCTATTTTATATGTATATTTTAATTAAGAAAATTTTTTATAAATATATATTTCTAAATTGGTTGGGACTAATATTGGAATTTTTTCGTTTTGGGACTACATTTATCGAAAAATTAAAAGTGCGAGACGATTTAAAAACTACGGGACCAAAAAAAAAAATTGAACCATTTCCTATGGGACCAAAAATGCAATTTTCTCTTTGTTTTAACTACCTCATGACCGACTCCCTATGTATAAGTTCGACTAGTCCAGTATTTATGACTTAGGGCTACGAATAT
>JBBMKE010200280.1:0-14989 GCA_037834125.1 Lippia alba | reverse complement strand
TTTTGTCTAATATTTTATCAAAGTTCAAGTATTATTTTCCTTTAGGAAAATATTTCATGTCAAGTAATAGATTACCGGAAAATTATTTAACTATTCTTTTCCGGTGAAATATTCTCGTCTTGCAAGTAAAAATTATCGTTTTCTTATGGGCCCGGTGGTCTTGGTAGAAGTAGTAGTCCGGGAGGCATGGGCCGAGGGCTACTATTATACCAGCCGCCAACTAGATCTTGATGCTGATCTAACCGGAGGTTGGTTAGTTCACATCAAGTGACGGGAAAAGGTACGTCCCTCCCACATATTGTATATCGTCACTAGGGTTTGCTCCCCTACGTGACACTAAGGGGTGAAGGGGTATTGTTGTATTTGATTTATTAGGTATCGACATCTTGATCAGTGTCGTTACTATTTCTATTGATTTTTAAGGAGTTAAGGGAGCCTAGCTTGCGGGCAATAAACAAATCTTTTTAAAATGGTTCATATTTTCAAAAGTATAACATATAGTCCCCATATCCCTATTATTTCAAAATTTTATGAACCGAATATTATTGTCTTATAATATTTTTAAAACCTCTTTCCTAAACAAAATAATTCACCATCACTTAGTCATTTTGACTAACCCCACTATCTTTTAAACTCATGGTTTCAGGAATCAGTGGAACGACGCCTTAGAGGTATCTTGAAGCTTTAAGGTGTCATATCTTAGTAAATCAGGATTTTACCGAGAGTGCATAATCCTGATTATATGTAAATATTGAAATAAGCAACTCTCGTACCGTAGATAAGTCACTGTAAATTACTTTGCCCGTTTGACTCAATAACATCTATTTCAAATAATTTGATGTTGCAAGTTTCTTTAGTTTTATGATTGTCGCTGCATTTTATACTTTATTATAGTATAGTCTTGTCCGTTCGCCGAAGTATTTCTCGAGTGCTAGGTCTCACATCTACTTGAGAAGTACAACGGTGCGGGGTTGTAGTGTTGGGGGCACTACAATACTATTTCTTTTAGCAAGAAGATCATTAATATAACATTTTAAGTTTTACTCTAAATTAATTTCGATTTCAAAAGGAAACGTCTTAGCTAGGGTCCTTATTATTTCATTCTAGGGCTATTAATATATATTGAAATACTTCATCATTAATCTTAATGATGCCTATTTAAAAAAAAAAAAAACTTAGTGATGACTATTAATTTACTCAATTTCCTCTTAAGAAGAACTCTACTACAAGGAAGTTTTAGCTGATTTATAAATTAAACGAAACTCAAAATAAACTATTAGTACTTTCTATAATATTTAAAATGTTCTAAATTTAGAAATAAAATTATAAATTATCTTATATGAAATATAATTTGTCATGATGCATTACACAAATGTGTGTTGATAGACAATCAATGTATAAAAATTTCTAAAATTATCATCCTATTTACCTATGATCATGTTATATCATATTGAAAACCTTCCACGTAATAAACTTTTAAAAAATATATTATCATGTCTTTATCGTATTGTGACATTTCTATATTGTTCTTTACACTTGCAGAAAATCGGGCACTGAGTTGTCAAACACAAAGAATAAATTTGAAGATAATAAGTGTCAATAGAGATCAACGGCAAAAAACGAGCGATATGCAACAATAATTAATGTAAATGAAAATGAATATAACAATGAGTAAGAGGGAATAACGCTACTATGCTAGCAAGATGAAATTGCAATTAGCTTTGAACAAAACGGTTTCTTCTCTTATAACAAGGCAACACGCAACTCCCCTAACCCGACATATAACCAGGTACTAGCCCTAGTTATATTTTAGAAAAATTAAAAAGATATGTTACACCTACGTATATGCAGATTCAAAAAAAAAAATCATTATATCTCAACTAATAAAACGTGTATCAATCGAATAAAATCTTGAACGACATGTCTGAATCACTTAAAGACTCCTTTCCATTCGTCCAAATCCGTCTGACCACCTACGCTCCTTCTACTGATGGCTGAAAATCTCCGTCTATCTGGACGCAACCCCGTTGAGCCTTCCTAATTTGGACCAAATACCAGATGGCTATTTTCATGGTACATCAATTTTCTATACAATTAAGAAGTGGATATATATATGTGGTGCATAAATGTCTCATAATAATTAATTACAACTACATCAACAATGGTGGCCCCTCAATATATATCAAACTCATAATTTTCTTGTGAATTAAAAGCTGACAAGCTGCATATTAGTTGGATCATATTAAATCTCTCATTCAAATCTACTTGACTTTGTATTATTCATCTCCTCATGTCTCAAATTCTGAGTCTTACAAGTCTATTTCCTGTTTTTTTAGTGTTTTCTATTTGCTTAATTCAAATAAATAAAGAAATAAATAAATAAATAAATAAATAAAAGGGGTGTTTCATTTTACTGTTTTTGTTTTCGAGAATATCACTGACCGTTAACCACACATGTTGTGTAATAAAAGTTCTTAATTTTCACTTTAATAGTCACTTTTGCAAAATTTGACATTGATTTACATGATTTAAGTTGAAATAATACTTATCTAAAACTCTTTATACCATTTGGCTATAATTTTCTTTTTTCTTATAATGTTTTTTATACCTTAATTTTCAACGGTAAAATATCGAATCAATGATGTGCGGATATAAACACAAAAATACTGATTCTTTTTAAATTTCCCACATAAAGAGCTCCGGATACGGTATTAGACACGGCATGATAAACTAATATTTTTAAAAGTTTCTGCACATCATAGCGACGGATATATCCTCTGGCCGGTATTTTTTAAGTTATTTTTTTTCTAATTATCCTGATTAGTTTTTGGTCGTTAATTATGATATTTGCATAATAATAATAATAATAATAATAATAATAATAATAAGGGAAATTTACATCCAACGGCTACAGGGGACCTCTAACGGAATCAAACTTTAAGGACTATTATGTAAAAAATGAAAGAATATGTCCTTGTAATTATGACTAAATGCAGGGTATCTGGATGTAAATTTTCCTAATAATAATAATAATAATAATAATAACAACAACAACAACAATAACGACTTGACCATCCTTCCCTCAACAATTAATTTTTGAGAGTGAGTTAAGTCAAGCACATTATTCATCGTGTAGGAATTTTTATTTCATATCTTCCATCGGAATTTTGCAGTTTTGGCGGTGGTGTTGCTGGTTGCTGTTGAAATGATGATGGCATTAAATTTGTGTTCATCGTCATGAATTATAAGTACTCCATAACAAATATATATAATCTAGTACTTTGGATTAGGATGATTAAATGTTATAGTTAGCTGTTGATTTCTGAAATTGACATGCTAGCTAGCAGAAAACCAATCCAATCATTGTTGAAACCCGTTTCTTATATATTATTTGTTTTGTTTATTTGTAATAGAAGCGTGTTGCTTCTTTTCTTTCTTGTTACGTTTTCTTGTATTGGCGTATTTCTTATGCGGCTCCACTAGCCGTTGGCCACATGTGTATATATGTACAGTGTAAGGGGTGTAAATCCAAGTTTTAGTTTTCATTATTCAATCTGAGTTTATGAGTTTGCAAACCCTAAGCGTTTTACTCTCTCTCGTTCTTCTTCCGCCGCTTACAATCTCTTCAATCATGACTCTCAATTATTTTTTTGATAAGCTTTAAATTTTATTTGATATATTACTCAAAGTGGAAGGTAATTATAATATCAAATCAATTTCAAACACCAATTTTTGTTGGTAGAATCGACAACTGATGCAGCTATTCGAACTTTTTCAATAATTAGAAAGTAAATATTTGTTCCTTCGAGGTGTTTGTTGCATATTTTTCAAGAAAATGAATAGTACCAACAAATTAAACAAAACGAGTTGGCAAGATTAATTTGAATAAAATGAGAAGCATGCAATTGTTGTATATATGAATAGTAGCTATAAAATATATATAATATTGACACCGTGAACGTCTAGTTCATTAGTTAGCTCGGGAAGATATAACTAAGAGCTGGAAAGTCTATTTCAAAAATCTCAAAAAATTCTAAGAAAAAATTGTATAAGTTAGTCTCGAAGTGATAATTGTATTCAGACAAAGTCAATATATACTTTAACTATATCAACTCAAATTCTTGTTGTATCACTTGCATGAGGACGTGTGGTGTGCTCGGTGTCATATATGTCGGAGATTTAATCATAAACTTTTGAAAAAATTGTGTTTGAAAAACTGATTTCTTCATAATTGGGATAGAACTTACATCAATCTGAATCAACTAGTCATTCTATCTAGGCAAGCAAGTGGAACTCATCCAGCAGAACGCTCAAACATTTTTTCTTAAATGAAATAAGAATATTCCTACAATACTTCAATCAGTTTTTCATATTTTAAGTTTTTCTAAGTTTATCAAACACTCAAATCGCTCGCTTTATATTCTTATGAAAACACATCACGCTAATCTATAAAAACATTGGACCACATCAATTCAACGCAACTAATGTTACAAACCACTCACTTTGCTTGCATCATAAATATATATGGATTCACAAGACAGAGTGGTGTCAATCTAAATTGAAATATACCTAAGTGATAATTGGCCATGACCAATATCAAGGTGAAATCCAAATTCGAAATATACATGCACTGTTCAACGCAATTAATGTTACAAACTGCCTACTTTT
The DNA here is from genome assembly GCA_037834125.1 of Lippia alba. Taxonomy (NCBI): domain Eukaryota; kingdom Viridiplantae; phylum Streptophyta; class Magnoliopsida; order Lamiales; family Verbenaceae; genus Lippia; species Lippia alba. The sequence continues at coordinate 10,321 of JBBMKE010200280.1, read as the reverse complement.
ACACTAAAATATAAAAAGTGTAGAGATGATGCGAGGTGCATGTGGATTGTAGGCATGAAAATGGACAATTGATATTGAAATTAATCAATAAAATAACCAAATTCGGATAGATCATAGATGTATATTCGCATGTTACGCGGAAACATCAGTTAGTCTTTTTCAAGACTAGGTCAACATCTAAAATTTCATTTGTATTTTAGGAAATATATTGTACCAAAAAATTTAAAAAATTAAGAAAAGGAGTAGTTCCGAACTGTGGCGGTATAACGAGAAGTTTTTTGTTTGAGTTTTGGTGAGTGCAACTATTTAATAAATTTATATTGTTCCGACATACCTGAAATCCAAAATATATGAGATTTATAAAAGAAATCAAGAAATAGATTATTTTTTCCCAAAGGAAAACAAACCAAATAAATTAGGGAGCCGAATCCAAAGTACAAAATAAATAGCAAATTCAAGAATATAAAATTGAATTTGAGCATCTAGCAACACAATGAATGACTAAATGATCCGTCTCTTGAGTAAAAGAAAATGATATTGAAGAAAAACAAGAGAGAGAATTACGAATAATATTATGACCAATATTTGCAATCTCATAAAGGTCGCAGTCCCATGCCAAAAATATTGAGATAATATTTTTGCAATTTCCTGAAAATAGAATTAAAAAAAAAGTAAAACAGAAATTGAGGGCCCAGAAAACGCGTTGTAACTTGTAAGATATACTTTCATCACTACTGGGAAGGGGAGTGTTTGGGTGATAAGAATAGTAGCAAACATGGTCTGTTGCACAATTCAATGTCTCTGCCAAACTATGGTGAATTGTTAACCAATTTTGATTGTGACTTTTCTCCAAAACAAATTCATAATAATTTATTTACGGATTTCATTTATTATGATGTCCTAATAACTGTTGATACTAAACCTACAGCAGCACACTCGTATTTCCTTTCCTTCCACCTTCACTATGATGTCCTAACATCTATTGTTACTAAACCTACAAAACGAATCTGCACTGTATTTCCATTCTCCTCACACGATTAGATGTTGTTTTAGTTCGAAAGCTTGATTAATTTTTCAATGGATAAGAAAGATTCTTTGAATAAAGGTAAATTTCCTTTTTTATAATAATAAGAAATAAAGGTGAATATCCTATAATATCAAGAATTTTGGAGCTTTCATCTTAAACTATATAAGGTCAACGTTTGTATCTTCAACTATTATTTTTAACAAATTGCAACATGATTCCACTCATCGTGTGACACGCGAAAAAATATTTCATGTACATGTCACATATCCATTTAAATCAGATTGCAATTTGTTAAAAAATAATAGTTTCTTTTTTTTTTGGTGAGAGTTAAAAAATAATAGTTGAATATGCAAACGCCTGACTTTTTATAATTAAGGATGAAAACTCCAAAAATCGCGATTGTACAAGATGTTTAAAATATTTAATAATAATAATAATTGTTAGAAATTGAGCGTGAAGTGGTATCTCAACTGATTTGTACCCATCAGCAAAACAATGATAAAGAAATGAAGCATAAGAAGATTTATAATGGTTTGGTATCACACAATTGTTAAAACACAAGTTTGTATAAATTAATCCACTATCTAAACTTGTTAAGTTTAGGATTTTGAGGAGAGATTTTATTAAAGATAAGAGACACGAAGATCTAATATACAATACAACAACACTGGATTTTTCGGTACCAATACCAAAGGCTAAGCCCCATTGGAATGCCTGGTAGCAATTGTACCAAAGATCAAGCCCCACTAAGACGTCTGGTACTACCAATACCATAATCAAGCTCCAGGACTTAGTTCAATCACTCCTATCCATACTATTACAAGCCTAACAATGACAATAAACTCTCTTCATGTTCTTCCAACAACTAATGTAATATGAGGAAGTAGAAACTTTATTACATGAGTTGGTAAAAAGGTTTCAACCAAAGTCTCTATAAATAAGTCCCAAAGTGACAGTTGGAGAAGCTGTAAATCTGAATTTGAAAGATTTTGCGTAATAGTTTTGTTCCAGCTGTCACCCACTATCTCTTCTATCTCCAATATTGATTCTGCAATGAAAACTTTAAAATAAAGCCCAACGGTAAGACAAAGAATAATAAATCAATTCAAACATTTTATATTGAAATTTTTGCAAAGAAATACTTTTTTGAATTTCTTTTGTTAAAGTAAATTTGTTCCAATGAGGTTTCAAGTCTAACAATAATAATAATAATAATAATAATAATAATAATAATAACAACGATAATAATAATGATTGTACCAGATTCCTGTTATGATGCTCGAGCTGGAACGTGGTAGGCCACTTCAGAAGTTATATTTTAAGGAAAATTGATCAACCTAGAAAATGAATGTGAAAGAGAAGTAAAGTAAACTAAAGGCCAAATTTAGGATAAAATGAGGGTGGATCCAAGTCAGTATCTCGAACGTCGGGGAACTGTGCTCGAACTAAAAGGTGCGATTAATGTTTGCTAACTAATATTAATGAAGGGGTAGTTATGTCATGGGATGACTAGGTAGTGATGTACGTTGGGCAAGGAACATTAAATGCTTCCTAACACTTTTGTGTGATGCAATTAATGTTTCGACGACTGTGTGGAACCTGGATCAGTACTTGTTGTCAGGAGTTGGAATGCTGGACTCAACGACTAATAGCGCTTGACCCTTGACCCAAGGTACTTAGAGGATTTAGTTCGAGGGTCGGAACTAAGTTCCTTGATAGATAGGGAATAGGTATGCTCCTTTGGAGGTTCACAAGGGGTCGAAAGGTGGCTTCGATCGATCTGGGAATTGATATACAAACACTCGACTAAAATTTTTGTCGTGTCATGTGATGAAGTGGGATTGGACGACGACGACGACAACAATAAAAATAATAATAAAGATCAATTAACTAAAGAATGAGTTTTTGAGTAATTAATGATTGGATCTTGGAGATTATACATTGATTAGAAATTATTTTTGATCATTTCATAATTCTTAAGGAATTGTATTGTTATGGTTGCAATCACAATTATAACTCTCAATTATGGTTCCACTCTTAAAAACAATTGCAAGAAAACACTTTTAAAAACAGTTTCAAGAACGCCCAGAGCCCCATTTTATTTTGAAACTATTTCCACAGCCCATTAGAGGACTACATTATTATTCACAATTGAAATGGGTGACAAATTCAGGCTTAAAATAAATACAACATAACCAAAATATGTTGCGAAAGCGTGATGGAAAAATAAATATTTTTGAAGACAAAGACTATAGAAGAGGAGGAAGTGGAGAGGAGATATTCACTTTATTTTTCTCTACTCAATCAACACTCTAAACTTTTACAAACTCGAACTCTTTTTTAAACTCTCTTTTTATTCACTTGTTTGTCTTGTCTTACAAATTCAAGTGACTACACCTCTATTTATACTAGTTTAAAATCTAATGTTACAAGACTTCAATTAATTATAATATTAAACTCCAAATCCTAAATGCTATGACGTTATAGCTAGGATTTCTAATGCATGTAACATCTTGCATTAATCTTCTTTATTTCATTACTTGTAACCTTTCAATTAATCCATGATGTCAAGATTAATCACCACTTTCAACAGCCTCATCGTGGTGAGCCCAACGCCACTTTCCGTTCGTTAATCGGACGGTCGGTTTAATTGTTATGAATTATTTTATGTATTTAGGAATTATTCGATTTGAGTTTTTAAATGTACTTTAATTGCTATTTGCTTGAATTGTCGATCGATATGTACTCCCATGTGTACGACATCATGGGTTAAATAAATTGTGAATTGTATTGATGTTTTGATTTGCAATTTGAATCCCGATATGTCGAATTTGAGCTATTTGTCTAACTTGAAGGGAAAGTTAGTTTAATTTTTGAATAATATGAAATTGTTTGCTTTGAATTACTCAACCTTGTCCTTTAAAAATGAGCATGCTATTCTTTATAACGTAAAAAATAAGTTATCGTGCTATATATGATTAAATTAGCAACATTTGTAGTTAGTTTGGCCTTCATTTTTGCTCTTGTTCAGACCGTCTTAACTGTTCTCGGCTTTGCCTTGCATAGGGATTAACTACTGCCTACTACAACTAGAGATTCAATATAACTGTTTGTCTAATTAATTAAGCTGCACTTTGTTCACTTTGTTGTGGTTCAAGATGTGAATTATGTCTAGTTTTATCTCGATGCGATGAATAGCAGCAATAGTATCCAAAATAGACCACCTGTAGCACCCCACAAGTAGGGACCACATCCCCTGCACCAAGATCTAAATCCGGTCATGAAATAAAGTTCGCACCTGAATCCAAATCCTAGCAAACGGGGTGACCACTCACTCACTAAGCCATGCAGAGCTAACCAACTACAAATTCAGAGTGCGCGGAAGTTGTAAATTAAAACCAAAATAGAACATATAAGCATTCATATCAAGTTCCCGAGCATAACATGTACAATGGCTGATACGGCCTGCAAAATTCATATACAAATATTCCCAAGTATCCATAATAATACAAAAGGTAAGCAGGAATGTATGAATGCTAGAGACCTAGACCGAAAAGTGTACACGTGCAGACACACTTCTTCGCCTAGCTCCCGACAAAACTTGCAACTGAAAGAAAAGTAAACGGAGGGAATTAGTCAACTGATTGAGTGAGGGGGCTAACGCACACCCACAAACTATAAATATAAAAAGAGCATATATCAAAAGTGGACTCATGAACCAGTGATAGGTTTTGCAAACCTAAATCAAACATAATATACATTTTCAAAATCCCTATTCCGATTCATAATTCCCAATAATAGAAAATAAATAATTGTTTGGCGAGCACGAGCTTCCAACCTATTTTTAGAACATATCAAGACAAAAACATAAACATATCATCCCACAACTCCAATGATGGAAGAATCCGCCGATCCTAACCATCCATACATATAACAAACCCCCGAGAGGAAGCTAACCTACTACGGGTCCTCCCCGGATAGCCGGAGGCATCAAAATACCACGCCTTCCCTAGCTCCCGAGGTCGCACGTGATATCTTGGGTGGAGACTATGCACATGCTTAACCTCGACGACCCTATACCGTCCCGAGGGTTCCTTACCCATAGCTCCTTGAGCTCACAATCACATAATCGATCACATAAGCAATCTTTCATGGCTTAGCTCACTAACAGAAACATAAACTGAACAAAAATAACTTGAAAGGCTCATATATGCCTTTATATTAACCTTTAGTGCATGCTTAGTCCACAAAGTCATAAACATATTAAATCCAACACTTATTTACGTATATATAGAGTTTATATTGTCATGTGGGGCAAGAAGTCATCACATAGAGGCCATAGGTTGTTTAACTATACAAAGTTCCTAACCTCACCTTGTAATTAAAAGCAAAAGTGGTAGTGAGCGTGCAAGCTATGCCTCGGGCTCATCAACCGGGTTCTCCTCTGAAAAGAAACACAAAGAAACCCGAGACTTAGACTCTATATGGACTGAGAATGACGTACGGCAATGAAACGATATGCATGAGATGCAAATGCTCATCACTCATATACAATTATCCAAATAGTCACATAAAAGCACCAAAATCGCAAACTCATGCAAGGAAAGTCGAATAACACGTTACAAGCACAAAAGTAATTAACTAACACACAAAAAGGACATACCAAAGCATTTAGGGGTCAAAGGAATTGAACTGCAAAAGTCGAAAAATCCAAAAACGGACAGCAGCAGTTGAAACGCCAGTTTGGATTCTTAGTTCAAAATCTAAACGGCCGTTTCACTTTCACATGAAAATTTTCAAACCCGAGAGTATTGAAACAAACGTTTGCAAAATACAAAGGGTGACCAAACGCCCGTGTCAAAACCTACTGCCTCAAATTTTCACTTCTCAAACGGGTGTTGCAATCCTAGTTCAAAAGCCAAACGCCCGTTCAAAAAACTTCTGCATCAGGTCTGAGTTACCAAACGGCCGTTTTCTAAAATAGAGCAAAGTCCAAACGGCCGTTTCCAAGAGACAGATTTGAAAATCCTGCGCAGTCCAAACGACCGTTTGCAAAATGCACTACGACACCAAACTCCCATTTGGACTGAAAAACCTGGGCAGAAAATTGTGCGAAAAATAGGGGTCCAACTCCAAAAATCAACCACACCTAAATTTGTCCAAACAAATTTAGCACCAACAGTAATAATCATGCAAGAAACATATATTCATGCATTAGCAACATTAAAAATGAGAATTGAAAGCTTGGGTTATAAACCCCATTCAAATGCATATTATGATCCATTAATGCATACAACCACCAATCTCAAATAATATATACAATAAATGCAACATGTAGCACTCATATATGAAGTCCAAATTCAATCAAATCCATTCAAATGCTCAAAGCCAACAAATATGCATTAAGACCTAACTATTCACTTCATATGCCAAGTTCATACATGCACCAATTTTCATGACGAAATGTTCGGAATAGAAGATGGAGGGGGTCGTGGGGATTCCAAAACTTACTTAGGGATTGAATTTTGGTGAAGAACTGAAGAAGTTATAGTATTGGGAGTCTTGATCAAAGTTGAGCGAACTTAAGGCTTCTTGCTCTTGTTCTTGGTTTGAAATGTGAAGTATGGGGAAGGAGAAAAGGGTTCAAGCCTTTATAGGTTGAACCGGTTCGGTTCTCTGGTCACGGGTTCGGTTCTTGGTTTTTCTCGGTTTAATTTGGTTCGGCTAGAAATGGTTCTGATTTTGAACGATCGAAAATGCAATTAAATAAAATGCAAATAATTTACATAATTCACGTAAATTCAATTATAATGCAAATAATAATAATTAAATCACATAACTTACCTGTCGGTTCTGAAATTTGGGGTGTTACAACCTCCCCCCTTCGGAGAACCTGGTCCCCAGGTTCACTTCTCGACCTGAGAACAACACTGGATATAATTGTCTCATCTTCTTCTCGGTGTCCCAAGTAGACTCTTCCAATTTTTGATCTCTCCACAAGACTCAAACCAAGGGAATTTGCCGGTTTCTTAAAACTTGCATCTTCCTGTCTTGAGTCTTAACCAGGTGCCCTAAAATCGTCAAATTTGGCTCAAATTATACCTCTTCAACTAGGAGTATGGTTGCTTCGTCGAGATAAAACTTTCTAAGCTGCAAAACATGAAACACATTGTGTATCCTGGCCAAATTCGGCGGCAAGTCCAACCTGTATGCCACTTCACCAATTCTCTCAAGGATCTCAAACGGTTCTAAATATCTCGGATTCAACTTTCCACCTTGACCAATTCGAGAAAATCCGTTCCTAGGAGATTCTTTCAAGAAAACCTGATCCCCTACTTCAAATTCAAGAGGTCTCCTTCTCTTGTTGGCATACTTGTCCTGTCTATCTTGAGCTGCTTTCATTCTTTGTTGAATTAGCCTCACTTTCACGGTGGTCTTATCAATCTTCTCTCGAGGTGTTGCTCGCTAGAGCTTACCCTCTTCGGTCCACCGCAAATCTTCGATGTCCCAAAATAGAGGCGACCTACACTTTCTCTCGTAAAGTACCTCATAGGGAGCCATCTTAATTGAAGCTTGGTAACTATTATTATAGGCAAACTCGATCAAGCCTAGATGTTTGTCCCATTTATCCTTGAAATCTAGGACACAAGACCTCAACAAATCCTCCAGATACTGTATAACCCTCTCTGATTGCCAGAAAAGTGGTTGGAGAGTTCTTCCTGGTTTCTGGTGCTCCGCTTTCACCATTTGGCACACAAAACATCACTTTACTAAATTCGCAACATCTCTTTTCATGCCATTCCACCAATAAAATTTCCTCAAATCTTGGTATATCTTAGTACCACCGGGGTGAATGGAATATCCCAAATGGTGTGCTTCCTCAAGTACCAACCTCTTGTGCTTTTCTGGCATACAAACTCTCGTCTTAAATTTGAAAAGTCCAAATCATCAAACTCAAACTTACTCTCCGGATCAACTCTCGACCGGGCCACTAATCTCTGAATTTTTGCATCCGTACCTCGAGCCTCAATCAATCTCTGTTTCAAATCAGGTTGAACTGAAATATTTGCCAAACGAGCCACCGAAGACACAATCATCGAACTCTGCTCTGAAGATCATACACTTAACCCCGAGACACTCGCTTTTCTGCTCAACGCATCAACCACTACATTAGCCTTACCCGGATAATACTGAATCGTGCAGTCATAATCTTCTAATAATTTCATCTATCACCTCTGTCGGTAATTAAGATCTTTCTAACAGAACAAGTACTTCAAACTCTTGTGATCCGTGAATATCTCGAATGTCATCCCATAAAGGTAGTGGTGCCATTTTGACAAGGCAAACACAACCGCTGCTAGTTCAAGATCATGAGAGGGGTAGTTCTTTTCGTGTTCCTTTAACTTCCTAGATGCATAGGCAACCAATTTGCCATCTTGCATCAACACACATCCGAGGCCTTCGTCGGAAGCATTTGTATAAACTGAGTAGCCTTCAGATCCTTTTGGTAAAGTAAGAACTGGTACAGAAGTTAAACGTTCCTTTAGAGCTTGGAAACTCTTCTCGCACTCATCATCCCACTCATACTTTGCCACCTTCTTGGTTAATCTTGTCAACGTGCTTGCAATTTTGGAGAAATCCTTCATAAATCTCCTATAATAACCTGCTAACCCAAGGAAACTTCTCACTTCAGAGGCATTCTTCGGTCTCTCCCACTGAGCCACGGTTTCTATCTTGGAGGGATCGACTTTAATTCCGTTGCCTGAAATTATATGGCATAGGAATGTGACTCTATTGATCCAAAACTCAAACTTGCTAAATTTAGCATAAAGCTTGTGCTCTCTTAGAGTCTCCAAAACCATCCGGAGGTGATGTGCATGCTCTTCAGAGGACTTCGAATACACCAAAATGTCGTCTATAAAAATTACCAAAAACTTTTCGAGAAACTGCCTGAACACTCGGTGCAACATGTTTATAAACATAGCTGGAGCATTAGTCAACCCGAAAGGCATCACCACGAACTCAAATTGTCCGTACCGTGTATTGAAGGCTGTTTTCGGAATATCTTCTTCCCGGATATGAATTTGGTTATATCCTTGCCTTAGATCTAACTTGGAGTAGACTCGACAACCTTGTAGAAGATCAAATAACTCCTCGATGTGGGGCAAAGAATACTTGTTCTACATTGTCATCCGGTTAAGCTTGCGGTAATCTATACACAATCTCAAGGTCCCGTCTTTCTTCTTTACAAACAGGATCGGTGCACCCCACAGAGAAATGCTCGGACGAATGTATCCACAAGCCAGTAACTCTTCTAGTTGCATTTTCAGCACCTTTAATTCTGTAGGAGCCATCTGGTAGGGTGTCTTAGAGAAAGGCTCCAATCCAGGATAGAGGTCCCGGTCAGGTGGTAAAGACCCCAGACTCTCTGGGAAAACATTGGCAAAGTCTCTCACGACCTCTATCTCATCAAGTTTGGCTTGATCCTTCTGTTTGTTCAAATGGTAAGCCACAAAACCTGTTGCGCCATCCCGGAGGAGCTTACTTGCTTCCATATAAGACATAAACGGGGTGGTCTTCAACTTCTCACCTGTTAATACCACATAACCCAATAACACCTTCTTCTCTGGAAAATCCATAATCGTTCGGTGAGTAAATAGTCAATCCATTCGAAGGATTGCTCCATACTTCTTCATGGGCATCTCTATCAAATCGGCCAGAAAAACCCTTTCTAAAAACAAACTAAACAACCCCTGAAAACCCTGTCCGTCTCCAACCGACCTCCCAATGGCGAACAAACTACATACACATGTGCAAATAATTCAGCATGCACAAGCAAAGAAACAACAATATCCCGGGCAATGAATGAATGCGTGGCCCCGAGATCAAACAATGCATGCAATGAGATGCCATGAATGGTGATAGTACCTTCAACTACGACGTTCTGATCGATCTCGGCATCCTCCTCCTCGCCCTCGAGGGCATAAACGCGTGCCTGGATCACTGGCCTCTTATATGAAAATGTATCTATCATATGCTCAGAGGACACACACACGTAACACTTTTCTTGGAGCTTCCAACATCGCTCCACTGGGTGGTTCCACTGACAGTAAGTGCATCGAATCGGAGCCAGAGCTATTGGAGCTGGTGGAGAATAGTTGGTGGAGCCGGAGCCAAAGCCGGAAGAGCTGAAGGTGCTGCAGGGCCGATAACATGTCCCAAAACCCTAGGGACAAAAGCCGGTGGAATAGGTGGTCGTGGAACATAAGAAACGGGTCTTTTGCCCGATCCAGA
>JBBMKE010200172.1:0-14991 GCA_037834125.1 Lippia alba | reverse complement strand
TAGAAAGTAAGTTTCTAACACTACGAATTTGGATTCACAATTGCGAGCCCCGGTCCTTTTGTTGGAATTTTTTTTTTTTAAATTCCGCTGCTTTTCTGATTCTATTTTTCAACACTTCCACTCTTAGATCTCCCCACAACAAACGACATACCCAAATATAAGTCCAATTTCTCCACCCGATTAACTCCCAACATATTATCTAACTCTGCCTATTTAACCTCTTCCACGTTACCGCTAAATACAATGGAATATTTTTTACCATTAATGACTTGTCCCGAGACCCGGCCATAACATTCTAGCATCTCTTTAATACTGTTCATGGATCAGCCGATACGATCCCACAAATCATCATGTCGTCGATGAACAAAAGATGTGAAATTTATGGGCACATTGCGACAAATCTGCACCCTTTTCAAATTCCCGCGTCTCTCCTAATCTTGTAACAAAAGAGAAAGAATCTCTGCACAAAAGAGGGAAAGGTAAGGGGAGAGGAGGTCGCCTTGGCAAATACCCCTCTCTGGTACCAGCGACCCAAACTCGTTACCATCCAAGGGGAAAGAATAAGAAACTGAATTGATACAGGACATAATACGATTTATGAAAAAACTAGGGAAACCTAACCTGACCATTACTTGCTCGAGGAACCGCCATTACACGCGATCGTATGCCTTGCTCAAATCAATTTTCATATTGAAAAAGCCCTCCTTCCTTTCCTTTCCTTTTCTGCTTGATAAAGTGGTTAATCTCAAAAGCCACTAGAATGTTGTCAGTAATTAGACGATTCAAAATGAAAGCGGATTGGGTGGAGAAAATAATGGAATTCAAATGAGGCTTAATTCTCAAAGCAGGCACCTTAGTGGCAATTTTCTAAATCGTGTTACAAATACTTATCGGCCTGAATTGAGTAATCAAATTCGGATTTTTGCATTTAGGTAAAAGAACAATGTGGGTGTAGTTCATTTTACGCTCAAAATTACCACCATTCAAAAAATTGTGCACACAAGAGGTTACATTCTTGCCAATAATACTCCAATAATGTTGGAAAAATAAGGTGGAAGTCCTTCGGGACCAGGGGATTTAAAGGGATACATAGATTTAAGTGCACGAATTACCTCCGCAATTGAGAACGGTACCAACATCTGCACCCGCATCTCATCAGTCACCCTAGTTGGAATTAGGTCTAGAACAGCAACAAGTTTATTTGATTAAACAAAAGAAGAAGCGAATAAGTTGCCAAAATATCTTTGAATGATTCCTCTAATCCCTTCTTCAGAGCTGCAAAGTCTGCCACTTTCATCACGTAACGACTCAATATGATTCGTGTCTCACTAATTTTTGCCTTCGAGTGGAAATATTTAGTATTCCGATCCCCTTCACGCAGCCACTGAATCTTTGCTCTTTATTTCCAAAAAACATTTTCATTCCGAATAATGGTTTCAAAATGTTTCAGGATATTTCTCTCCTCCTCTTTGGAACTAACTGAGATTGTACATTGTCTAAGTTGTACAAGTCTTTTCTCCAAACTATCTATATCATCTCTTGTGGTTCTTTTCTGAGTCTGTCTCCTGTTAAGAAGAGCGATACAACATTAATCGACGTTATCCAAAGCATCACCGGCAGTGGAGAGATTCGAACTGTCCCCCCACGTACTATCCACTATTCATTTGCAATCTTCCATTTTCACCAACATTGCCTCAAACCAGAACGGTATGTTTTTCCTGACTTTGGACTTTTTCGTTCTCTTAAAGACTGTTAAAATTGGAAGATGATCCGAGCATGAAGCTGATAAATGGATAACCCGCGCGTCCGGCCACTCCTCTTGCCATTCATCATTTGCCACTGATCTGTCAAGCCTAGCCCTAAGCGTATCTGGGTAAGGTTTGTTCCTAGTCCAAATGAAAGGAAAACCTTCATAACTAAGATCAGGGAGACTTATTTCCCTAAGTACATCACTAAACGCCACCAATTGGATAACTAGTCTATCGTTACCACCTTCTTTCTCATCATTAAATAATAATTCGTTGAGATCCCTGATAAACAGCTAGGGAATGCTGCTTTGCCTTCCTAAATTTCGAAAAAGATCCCAAGAGAACTTGCGAAGATGTCTCTCCGGGTGGCTGTAGAACCCAGTAAACCTCCATGACCCAGAAATATCATCGTTATCGATCAGAACATCAATATAATTTTTGGACAAACTTTGCAACGAGACATTGATATCACGACGCCATAATAGTCCGAGGCCACCTCCCTTACCCACTGAATTAACACAAACACCCTGTAAATTAAGCTTGTTCTTCAGTACCTCAAAATACCGTTGCTTACATTTAGTCTCTGATAAGAAAACCAGCGAGGGGTTATGTTCTCGAATAAGAGAACGGAGTGAATGAACACACCAAGGACCCTATGTGCCCTGACAGTTCCAACTGAGGTAATTCATTGTGATCGGCGAGACTGCTGAGCGGTCTCCGCAGTTAGATTGGTAAGATCAGCCAAAACAATATTCGTGCTAGAAGTTGATTGGCTAAGTTGCTGACTGTCATAGTTAGAAGGAGTGGAAGTAGGGGTGGAACGTTTGGGTTTGGACTTACTGGTGAATTTCCAAATTTTGGTTCTGGAATTGTTTTTCAAGTTCGAAGAGCGGTCAGGTAGTGCTACGGTAAGGAGAATGTTGATGAGTTGATGCCCGAAAAACGTATCTCGACTGAGCTAGATAAGGATTGAATGGAGCTCAAGAAAGAGGGGCTACTGGTGGTATCACTGAGTAAGAATGGATCATTTTCTGAGTGATGATTGATTTTAGTACGTTGTTTAATAGGACTAGGAAAATCAGAATCAGATCTCTAGTGGATAATGTCTTTATAAGAAGGGGATGGAAGGTTGGTATTTTTCTTGGTATTGGTTGGGCTTGGTTAAGAGGAAGAGACTGAATGGTAATGAGGTCTTGTGGCTGGATAGGGTTTGAGGCTTGAGGAATCAGGGGGTGAGGGCTTACAGTGGCGATTAATGCTTTGGCTTTGTTGAGGGATGTGGTGATAGTAGGGGTGCTGGTTTTTGTATATGAGGGATTAGACGGAATGAGATCGTTACCATTACTGGTTTTGGGTAGAGGGTGCGAAGAACTATTGAGAGGAACAATGGAGGACGGAGTGGGGGAGATGGGAAGTAGGGTCATATTAGCACTATGGTCATGTTGGAAGAGATGGGAGTTCAGAGTTTGGGGCAGCACTTTGGGTTGGTGGGGCGAGGTAGGGTAAGCAAGCTCATGGTTGCCGAATTTTGAAGCTCTAAGCCACGAACCATACGGAAGATGCGGGGTTGGTTCAATAAAATCATCCTCGTATCTCAATTCACAAACTTTATCAACTTGATCACATTTCACGTAGAGGTAACAGAAGTTGGAAAGCCTCTCGTAGCAAAAAGATATTTTCAGTTCTTCTCTTGAATGAAGTCTGAGAGTGATTTGGCTAACCAAGGGTTCCGTTATCGGAATTCCAATACGGGCTCTGACAGATTCTGCATTCGTATCCGGACAAAGAGAACGGAACACACCAATTCTGTTAGCAATGATCTGGATCACATCCTAGGTTTTACGATTAAAAGGAATTCCGGACATGTGAACATAGTAATTGCAGTGGTCTAATTTCACACTGAGAGGGTCTACATCATCATCGATTCGGCTCAAGATAATCGGATACTTATCAAAACACCATGGTGTGTTAAGTCTCTACTTATCAAGTTTGTGGTTGAAAGAGAAAGGAACCACTCGTCTCCCAATTTCGAAATGCCCATAACCTTAACGGGATTCATAGCCCTAGTCATAGTTGAGCGGAAGAACTCAAACCTGAACGTCTTGCGGGTGAAAACCCTTCCGACAAGAGTACATGAGAAATCCGAGGGCTTTAGGTTCCAAGATGATTCAGGGATAGAAATGCTGATGGATTCTTTCGGAGTCAGGGCCAGATTCTGTGTAAGCTTAGCCAATTCCTGTTCCGTTGTATCTTTCGAAGGGGGATATGATGAGGATGACGCCATGACAACCTGGTGACCGATGGACCGTGCGGTATCGTTCTCAATGACGAGGAATCTAGAAGAAGAGAGAAAAAGATAAGGAACGGAAAATAAAATAACACTAAAGAGATAACCACTAAATGTTTGTTTTCAAGTTAGGAACGGATGAGGACTCCGGCAACAAGGACGGGGAATAGTAGCACTCGAAGCAGCTCCAGCCAGTACTCTATTGAAACTAGGGTTGGAAGTGGCGGCTCTCTTCAGAGAAGGGACTCTCAAGAGAGAGAGAAGAAATATGACCAGTGTTCATGAACCTACTTTGCTAAGAGAAGAGAAAGATAGACGGTAGAAGAAAATCTTTCCAATCGGCGATATTGAACACAAAACTGACTTTACCAATCGGTGAAAAATATTATCCTCTCCTATAACCTTAAATTGCATTTTCTGAATCGAAATACTTATTGACTGAATCAAAATTCTACTGAACACTTTCATCAATTTTGTTCCTATTGTTCATAGGCCAAAAGTTTTTGTTGGGTCCGTTGAAGACATGCACCTTTATTTTTCAACAATTTTGGTCTCAAATCCAAAAAATGTGTTCGAAATTACAAAAATTTGTAGGAAAAAAATGATAAAAATAGCTAAAAATAAAAGTTTGATAAAAACTTGTAGGTTTCCTCTTTTTAGTCTTTTTAGTTTTTTTTTTCTTTTTCCTTCTCTAAACTCTAATTTAGGCGACTCGATTGAAGAAAAGGTAATCAATTGAAGGTTTTGATCCAGCGGTGGAGAGTACTTATTGCTCCACCGCCGGACTGACTCGTTTTCAGATTTATTTCGTCGAAATCTGTTCAGATCTGTTGCCACTCTTCTATCATCATCTTTTCAGATTCGTCGTCACTCATCTAGCGAGATTTGCTCTGCTGCTGACTTTTTTGGTGCATAAACCGTCGCGTTGTTGTTTTTTATTTTTTTTTATATGTTTTCTTTCGTTTCTTCTGTATGGAAGTTTTATGTCTTCCGTATGGAAGTTTAATTAGTTTCAGTTTAATTTTTTCTTTGATTTATCGAGGAAATTTTTGGCCGAGTTATCTAATGTAGGTTAAGGTAATTATGCTTCTCAATTCGAAGAGAATGCGGCTGCGAATCAATTCGGAGAAAAGGCAATTGCGAAACTTGTAAGAAAGAAGAGTCGAATCTTAGGTTTCGTTTTCCGAGTACCAGACGTGATGTTAATATAATAGATCACAAATTTGTTGAAATTGCGGTTTCGGTCCGCGTTAATATTTTTCTTGTATTTTGCTATTTGCAATAATATTTGCTTTTGAGGAACTTGTTGTAAAAAAGAAAAAAAAAAAGCAAAAGTTTGATTGTATAGGCTTGAAATTAAAATGTGCTGCACTACTAGCAAAAATTATAGGAAAAAAAAAAGAAAAAATAAAAATCGACCTAGTGGAAATAGGACTAAAATTGCAATTTTCTCGCGAATTTCATGTTTCCGAATTTGCTTTGAAGAAACGGCGATTGAGAGGTGCGTGCGGCTTTGATTTGTATGATTTTATTTGGGAAAGATTTTATGGAAACTTAATTAATTCTTCAGCGGCAGGTGATGGCGGCGAAACTGTCGCCAAGATGTTCGATGATGTGTTGAAGAAGGAATACAAAGGCGCTGGTTGGAGCAGTTTTAGCAGGTAGGTTTGTCTATTTCTAGCTGATTTAGTTGAAGATTAGCATTGCTTTGTAGATTTGTCTATGTCGAACAAAAGATCAAAATATCCAGTTCTTCAAGTGGACTTCACTTAATTCTCGCTTTTCGACATTTTCAAGGGATTTCATAGTATGTGTGAAAACTCAATGTTTTCTTATAGCGTTTCAACTATAATAATGGAGTGTGTTTTTGTAGCTTCTGCTTCTGTTCTGCATAATCCTGTTCCTTACTTAATTTTCCATATTAACTGCTAATGAACTAAAAATTTCCACTTCCTAATTGATTCTGTCTTCTATGGGCTTGTCAAATTGAGACTCTTGCTCAATTTGGTGTTGTCTTCCTTCTATTTTTTTTTTTTTTGGGACTGGAATTTTCTCTGTCAAAGGTTCCATTTCTTAATTCCACAGTCTCATCCTTTTCTAGCTTCCTTGTTGATTTAGGATGACTAAAATATGCGACTGATGCAGGTGAAAGTTGTGGGTCCTGTTGCTGTTCTTGGTTGTCTATCCTGATGCCTGTTTCTTGTTTGGGTACTCGGTGGCATTTTATGTTTATTTCATCATGTGATTGCTGCAGATTTGTGGAACAAAGTTGTTGGAGGGTGTATTTGTTGGTTGTTTCATGTCAATGTCTTCAACTGCAGTGGTAGATATCTAATTTGGTATTCATCTATATCATATTTCTTACTAAAATGGTTAGCTTGTGAACGTGGGATGACATTTTGACTATCACTTGTTTCCTTGGCTACCTTTTAAGGTAGCAGCGTTGCTATAAATTGTCCGCGTATTGCTACTAACCTTTGGTCAAAGTCCTGACAGGTAGTTAAATTTTTGGTTGAGAAGAATAGAACGGTGCTGTTCATGATCAAAAGACGATAGGGACACTTACTTTTCAGGTCTATCTTGACTTTTTGCTTGTTAGTTGGCTAAATAGATTTAGCTTACTTCTCATTTACTGAGTATCGATCGTCTCTATTCTAAATCTTCCAGGATTTTGCTGTGGGCTTGTTATTTGCTTTGCTCGCTGTTCTTGGAGGTAACAGTGGAATCTTGGAAGGAATGGTCTCCATGGGGCAATTTAAGTTGCTGCCTTGTGTATTTATTATTAGCATTTTGTATTATTTCCTCATGTTAACCTGATTTCTTTTAATCTCAGGCTAATCACTTTGTCCGTGTATTTTGCGGTGGCTTCTGTACTAGCCTGGTTATTTGTTCCTCATTTTTTTGAAGTTGATGATGCAATTATCATCCCAAGTTAATTAATCAATATTCTATTATATATATATGTATGTATATTTTGTATTTTTACTTATTTTAGCTAATTGTATGATCTACTCTCATCCCCACAAATCTTGTAATGGACATCTTAAAAATTCCTTAGTCCTATCATTTTGCTAGATCAATGCCTGAAATATGCCATAACAAATCATCGCAATCACTAATGTTCACCGTTTGTGGCTTTCTTTAAACAGTCTAGAAGTAAACTTGGTGTCTGGTTTTGGAAAACCTCTTTTGAGCGTTGCCTTTTTTATCTTGTACGTAAACCTTATGGTTTACTCATGAAATTTGTTTGTGTGGTCTCTAGACAAATGAACTCAATCAGCTAGTTGCTGTGGGCTTCTGCTTGATGTCTCCTTGGGTAAGGACTCAGAACAAGATATTGCTCATACATTTTTGCTTGTTTTCATTTTTCATATTTATTGCAAAGTATGTCCAACCCTTTACGCCTCGAATATGTAGCAAATTTTATGGATCTCTGTTTAAAATGTATCTAAAACATAGTGTTAATAACAGTATCATGTGAAAAGCGATGCTGAGTAAGACATTATTCTATCAGAGTGATGTAGATGGGTTGAATTTATACATCACATGCTTGATGATTGCTTGTTGGATGGTAGTACGGCATATTTTGTTTGATAGAAATTAAACCTGACCATTATGAGTGCAGTGCTTCCCCTACATCAAGTTGCCCTTGCTGTGAGGTTAGAATGGAACATGTTGATGGAGAAGAGAATTAGACAATTGTAGAGATATATTGTTTGTGAGTATACAAGAGAGTGCCTTACTGAATGTGCAGCGGAGGCTTGAGGTTTTGGTAAGGAAATTGACAACCTTGATGAAGGAGTTGATTACTAGGTGATTTCATCATTTGGACTTCACACAATTTGTGAATAGTTCTTATAAAGGATTCTAGGATACTAGGTTCTTTATAGATACTATCATGCTTACATCAAGCAGTCTTCTTTTGAGAACCATGCATGTTGGGACATTAAAAAGGCATGAAAATCTTGTGAGCTTTTGGAGTCTTATGATTTTATCATTTCAATGCAGTGATAAACTGGCCTTAGTCTCGAGTTGGGTTCATTTGTGGCCAGGGTCGTGATTTCGACTACTGAATTTGCACAACATACCTTTGGACCAAGTGGGGCATGATACTCACTATTTACTTGTGATTTTCTAAGCTTTCCATGATTATCTCATGGATTTTAAATGTGCCATTAGATTAGTTTTAGCAAATTTTCTTTTGTAGGTGGAACCAATTCATAACTTTTTTGCTTCTCTCTTCCTTTCCAGCATTGGGTTGCTGATATATGTACAATTCCTTTGACACATGTGGATATAATGCTTGCCGCTGTTATTTTAGTGGTGGTTGTTAAAACGACAGCTGTTGCTGTGATAACAAAGTTTTCGGCTATAGTCTTAGGACGTCACTTATGGTATGTTCAGTTCTTTTTCAGTTTTTCTTTGTATAAATAGATGTGCAATCTATTATAAGGGTTTGGGTATTTCACAGGTGGGTATGTTGCTGGCACAAATTGGAGAATTTGCTTTTTTGTTCTCTTAAATCGTGCTTCAAATTAACATCTTGCTTAGGTATTCTCCTCTGTGTTCAGACAGTTATATTTTCTTCTCATTTATACGAACATCTTATCTTATTGTCTCAAACATTATCATCTTGCTGATGCTAACATTACACATTCTGAAATAAAGTTCCCGTCATTTTCATCTGATAAAATATTTTGTCCAAAAACTTGTGGGGAAAGATGTATCTTCGTCTTCTCGGAACTTGCACTCACCCTTGTAAGTTTCTTATAGTTTTGTAATTTCTATTCTAACTCCCTGGAGAAATCATCATAACAGTGGACGTCTGCTACAGGTTATACAACTCCCATCTTATTCAAATTGATTCCTGCATTGATGGACCTAGGTTCTCTTATGCAATGGTTTCCTTCAGAGATTGAAGCTAATAATGAGGTAAACAGAATGGTATATAAGTATATTACCAAAGTTAGTTCAGTATAATATATGTTTTCCACTTTTATGCAGGAAAAGATCTCTAGATTGGAAGAGGATGACAGGATCTTGTAAGCTCCGTAATTATTATTCATTTTTTTCCTAACAAGTTGGATACATAAGTAAAAATGTTATAGCAGCACTCCTTGGTATCAAAGTGATTATTATAGCAGCAGTTTTGGGTAAGTTACGTTTTCTTTTTTGTGTGTACATAGGGATAATCGTCGATTATACTTGAGTATGTTGTAATTAGATATGCACAAGAATTCTTTCTGTATCTTTTTGCTATTGTGGATCCCTAACGTAGGTTGTTCCATGATTTTATACATTATGAGCATGTTTGATAGCTAAGATTAGGGGTATTTGGGTGACTTAATCTTACTTAAAAATCTGTTTGATAGGGTAGACTAGATCTGCATGACCCCCCTGACTTAATCATTGACCCGGTATAATCCGTCCACTGTAGACAGATTAAACCTGCTTCTAAATCTGAGGGGAGGGGGTGTGATTATCTCAGACTAAATCTTTTTCTGATTTTGTGAAATTTGAGTGGCCATATTTTCCTTCCGCCTTTTTTTTCTTCAGACAAAGGTTGGAACTGTTTCCCCTTCTTCCCCATATCTTTGAGTTAGGGTTTTTGTGATGATGCCGGATCTATTAAGTGTTACGGAGGTATATTATGTCAGTGTGTTCCTGACATTGGCTTTGGTTGGTTCCTTGTACAGGTAAACCCCTTATTCCTTTTTTTTTTTTTTAATTGTTCCCGTCACGATTACTGAGCTCTTACTCTTGGTTAGTGTTTTATGTGTTTGATGATACACGATTACTGGTGGCTATACTTGTCTAGATGTGTTGTTTCTTGTAATCATCAACTTATGAATAACTTGTTGAAAATGTATTTTTGATGGACGCAAATGAGTTCTTTGGCATGTTTTATATTTCGACAAATGCTATTTTGTGTTCCTTTAGTTTGCCATCAGTATCACCTCAGTTCCTTCAATTAAGAGGATTGAGAAAAAGTTAAAATGTAGTTCGTATCTTAACCTGAAGTCTGGATAGACTCTGTTTGAAGGTATGGGCATTCCTGGTGAAATAACCAGGCTTCATTTCACTTAGTCAAAATACGGTAGGTTGCCATGGAAGACTCTGTTTGAGCCTGCAATCAAACTTGCCAAACTAATGCTAGGTATTTTGCTTCTCCTTGTTGATAGATGAGTTTAAATGGTCGCAAAGAATTAAGGTTGCTCCAGCATTTGCTCAAGTCCTGAGATATTTGCATGTGAACTACAATGGAGAAAGTCCTCTTCTGATACGCAATATACATGTAGCTCATGTAATTGTTGATGAGGTAATGCGATTGTTCTTTTTGTCATGATTCTCTACATTTATGGTGTTATTCTCGACTGTGTTTGTACTTTATTTGATGTTTTAGTGATTTTTCTACCTTACAACATAAGTGATTTTTCTAGCTTTACAACATTGACAGGTGATGGTACACAGAACAGTGATATATATGCATTTGGCATTGTTCTGTTATCTTTGATAATGAATGAAGTTTACACAGATGAAGATAGGGGGGAAAAAAAATCCGCTATGGCAGAGAGAGCTCTTTGTAAGCACACCTTCAACAAGTTGGACTAGCTAGAATAGTCTCCAGAGCATCACCTGAAAATGAATTAGCTTAAAATATGAAGATATGTTCGTTGGAATGGAGTACCGTGTTGCCTCACATTGCGGGTATAACTTAAAATATCCAATTTCAAAAAATTAAACGACAGCCCAATCCGATTGATATTAATCTTCATCTGATTTAGACAAATTAATATATCGAGGTTTGATATTTCGTGTATATTATGATCGTATTTATAATCTGATTAGTTATGGTCCGATCGAGTAGTATTCGGAATAAAGAATTCATGGCAACAACCCTAACTACTATTAATTCTTTGGTGCTTTAAGTAACGTAGACGGGGAATGTTGTTCGTGCCCTCCGGCCTCCACTAATTATATAATCGCCATTACTTTAAGGGTTTTTCTGCAAACTAAGAAGAATTGAAAAACAGAGTAAATAAATTAATGTTAAGATAAACATACGTGCATGCATTTCTGTGATTACCAATCATTTTATTTTTTTTAGTTATTTAACGTGTATTTGAATGCTCAAATTCATTGTTGGGTGGGTGGGACTTGGCATATCGCTAGCTTAGCTTATGTGTTGCTCCCCTCGCCTAAGACATTGCTTAAGAGTCGTCAGATGCTAGCCCCAGCTTATTGGTTATATCAAAAGAAAAAAAAAATGAATTAGCTTGTTCTCTAATGCTGATATTTTTCGGGAACATATTGAAATGAATCCAGGATTTCTCATTGCACAATAGACCTTGTGATTTTTAGTCGTGTTATGTTTATGTTGCTTGTTCTCTGATACTGATAGGAAACTAGTAATGCATTATCTACATTTTATGAGGTTGGCTGAGAAACTAGTAATGCTACTTGTGCTCTCTGTGCACTTGGCGATAGAGTCAATGGGCCAATGGCTATGTACTGTTTATACACTCGGTATTTATAATTTTGTCATTTTCATGCTTTCATTTTCTCTATGGATTTTGAAGTTTTGTCCCTTGTATATTATTATACCAGACATCACCAATAGACAATAGTCTGTAGGTGTAATCTCCATTTTAACTTGTATTTCGCAGTTTATGTAAATCCCATTATTATTGAGGGTCTTTTCCAAGGGCAAAGCGGTCCACTAACACTCATTTGTAATCTGCAATATAAAACGTTATATTAAGTAAGATTGCATGGAATGCAATTCGGCCACATACTATCAAACAGAATATTACCATTACAAGATGTAAGATTAGCAGATAATCATAATAGGTCTTACTTAATTTTACTTAATTCACTTATATGTTCTAAATGATTTTCAACGCTCGCTGGCTCATGCATGATTCGTTCTATTGAAAAATTAATGAACTTAGATTTCTTCAGTCACCTCTTATGCAAGGGTTAAATGAGCTCATGTGGCGAGATTCTTTTTTTCTTTAACGTCAATAACTCTACAACAAATATAATGTTGGCCGCCGGTGTGTGGAGAACTAAAATTACGTCTTAGCAACCAGAGAAGCGAATACTTCAAGTAAAGAAAATAATTCATAAACCAGTTATGTGACCGAATAGCCCAATAATTACATAACCGAATAGCCCAATAATTCATATGTGCGAAGAACTGAATTAAGTGTTAGCAACCAGACAACCACTTCACCAACTAAACAAGTAAAGAAAAGTGTTAGCAACCAGATAACGAATTCACCAACTAAACAACCAGAAAACCAATGGTATGCTGTCAAAAGTTTCAGAAAACATTAACAGGTGGAGTAAATGGTATGCTGTCAGAAGCTTCAGGAGAAGGATGCAATATCACTTGGGCTCATCCGTCTTCAACCACTTTAAAATCAATGTCCGTACGTACTTGACAGAGACCGAAATGCAGATCCAAATCCCACTAAATAGAACGAGGGCAAAGCCGCCTCCAAAGATGATCAACTTCCAGAAATTCTTCCCAAACTTGCCACCAGCTTCCCAATCTTCTTTTAAGAGCTCTGTTGCCTTTGCAATTGGATTGGCTATCCATTTTACTCTAGCAGCCCACAATTCTGCTTCTCCTATAACAAGAAATTAATTAATAGATAAATACATGTTAAGAAATTAATTAAAAGATAAATACATGAGAAAACAACTGAAATTGTAACATTACCTTCATATTTTGAAAGCTCAATTTGTCTTTTTTGTTCTGCTGTAGCCATCTCCTCCCATGCTGCCTTTAGTCCGACGGGAAGAGTTATATTTCCTAATCAAAGAAATACATAAAATTAAGAAAGACTAACTTTACTAGAATGAGAAATAATACAATTTTATTAAATTCAGAAATAAACTCACTTATTTCATAACGCCGGGATTTTAAGCCCCAAACCTTTGTAGCTTCATTGATGGCTGATATTATGTTTTCATTGAGTGATTCCCTCTCCCTAAGCATCTCATCCAGGGTCATTTTACCGATCTCAAGTCTCGTGTTATTCGTTGCAACATCAATTAGATTACATATGTAATCCCGAATTCCATACGTTGCCAGCTTTGGGTCCACTACCTGCATAACAAGAAAAAGAGAGATCAATAGCAACTTGCAACTTAAAAAATGTATACACATAAGAAATTTACATACACGAAAATAGAAAAACCCGTCAACTTCAAGCCTAACACAGTCCTTTGTCATAGCAGCGCGGTGGGAAATGAAAATGCGTTGTTCTCGTAAGGAATGTACACAAACAATGTGGTCGATGAATGGTATCAATACGTGAATCCCTGCATTCAACGTCCTCGAGTATTTGCAAAACCGCTCAACAACAAAAGCCTCGTTCTCCGGGACCATGGCTATTCCCCAATTTACTGGGGTGTACCTTCACTCAAACAAACCAGTATCAAACATGCACAAAAAAGAAAAAAAGAATTGATATTTCTACCTAGACTCAGTCTCGGGCTTGGCTTCCCGTAAATGTCGGAAGTTTCGCGTGTATGAAGCAAGTAGCTGCCGTGGACGGAGGCGTGGCGCCAACGGGGCAGACCGGGAGTTGATCGCGCGCGAGCGTGGCTGTATAGCGGCAGCGCCGGAGTTGATTGCGCGCCTAATTATGGCTGATACAAACCTTCTTGTCTTCATTTCTAACAAAAAAACAACATGAATATCAGTCTCATTGCAGAAATTTCAAGTCCCATTTAATATTTATCATAAGAAACTATATACAAACTGATTTATTAGTTTAAACTATATTCAACATATACAAAAGAAACAATATTCACAGATCTTCTTATAACCAAAACAAAAGCAAGAAATGAAAATGCAAGGAAAAGTAATGCCTTACCTTTCAGCTGGTGATAAAGGCGGAGACGCCCGCGGCGGAAGGAAGAAGAGATGAGGAAGTTTTTTGCCCTTGCGCTGAGGAAGGTTGGTTGCCCAGAGTGACAGAGGTGGTGAGTGAGTGAGAGTTTGGTTTGCCCGGATCGGATGTGAAATTTCTTTTCAATCTCTACTAATTTTTAAAAGATTTTCCACTTTTCTTTTTTTAATTACTTTTATATATTTTTAATTCTATTTATACATTATATATAATTTATTAATTGTTGTGGCTTGGCTAAGCAATAGAGACATGACATGTCATACAACTCTATAATTATGCATTTTGTCTCCTAAGTTGTATATATAATTTTGAATAAAAAATTCTAAAAAATATTTATTTGATTAGGTCGTTCTCATTTAAAAAGTGAATATTATTTATTCATTTGAGTATTATTGACAAAAGATTACCAATGGGTGTTATCTTATGGAACCTCTTTAAAATTTACTATTATCAAATTAACGATAATTCAATATTTTCTTTAATATTATAATATTTTGGATATTAACTCTGTGTTTCAGGTTCAATAAGGAAGAATCTATTAATTACCCATAAGATTGTCATTTGTCATGCTTCGAAGGAAGTGATGTTAAAAGTGATCCAAAGTTCAAGTCAAAAACCTCCTCTCACATAAGCAAAAGTCTTTGTGAATAATTTTATCCTTATTAAAAACTACCACAATTCTAAACAAAAATATTTATACACACAAATAGAACTCTAATTTTTGTATCAGCATTATACATTGTCATACACTCAAACTTCCACTACAATCGGTTTCTTAATTTTTATTATAACTGTTTACACAAATTTTCGTTGGATCTGCAATAAATAGATGCAAAAATACAAGAAAATAGGAAAACAAGAATTTTATTGATTTATGTAAAAGTGTTACAATTCTCCGTAAATCCTTTGATTCTTCCTTGCGGGTGGATTCGAGAACTTGGTGTTTGATCTCAAATCACGTAGGATTTGTTGAAGTGTTGACTCGTTGCACGGGCAGCACTTCGGGATTGCAAGTGGCAACTGCTCGAAG
>JBBMKE010200062.1:0-14994 GCA_037834125.1 Lippia alba | reverse complement strand
GTAAAATTGTGATGTCCAATTGGGGAGTTAAGTAAAAATGAGGTGTCCAATTGGGGATTTTTCTGTAATTACCCGATCTAAATTAAGGCGAAATGGACCAGAAGACCAAAAAAAAAAAAAAATTGCAAGTGTAATTTGGATATAATGCTAATTTTTCAAATATTTTGTACTCGAATTTTTGAAAATGTACTATTATCCACGGGAAAATTTTTATATTTAAGTGGTGTGAAGCGCCTCGAACCAAAAAAGAAACATATGGTATAGAAAAGAAAATTAAATTACAATATAACTTCCCTTGTATAAATTAGGGAAAATTGTAAATTTAGTTTACCAACTTGACTAATTCAGTATTTTTAGTAGTTTTTTTTTCGATAACTAAAATAAAATATTATCTTAAAAATCATGTAATTTAATGCACTATTTTATCGGAACCCAGTTTTGCATGCATGAAAACCCGACCTGATTTTATACATGACGAACTCCTACTTTGTCTCATATAAATTTCGGCAGACAAAATTAATTTTTGATAAAAAAAATATGTATTAAATTACTTGATTTTAAAGATACAATCCGAAAAACAAAATATATCAAAACGGATGAATTGGTCGAGTTTGTATACTAAATTTTATAATTTCTCTTATGAATTATTATCAGATAAATTAAATAAATTTTAATTACTACTACTACTGACTATATATATTTGTGGCATAAAAAGAATATGGATCATTAGAAACACAATTAATAATTATAATAAATTTGATCTAAAGAAACGGAAAGCTTGATACATTAATTTTTTTGGGGGTGGAAAGTGTTCATACTTCATACTTATACATGAAACCAAAGGGGGAAAAGAAATTTTTTGGAATTTTTATATTATGGTGTCAAGATATAAAGATCAATATTATATATTTCATATAAATAATATCACTGTGACTAGAAAAAGAAAAAGGAAATTAGTGTGACTATAGTAATAATATCAAAGTCGTTCCCGATCCCGATAAACAGTACCCAATTGATGACTTTATTTTTTGCTTTTTCAGGGTAGGGGCTCGATACCCTGCAATGATCACGAAATAATATTATTATTTTATATTCAACAACACAATTTGGTACACTCACGATCAAATCTTTTAAAAGATCTAAGTCCGGATCCCACTTTATTTGTCTTTTTTGTTTCTATTTAACATGTAATGTTATTATTTAATTGTGTTTTTTAATATGGTTGCATTGGAGGTTAACAAAAAGAAAACTCTCCCTGATAATAACGTAAGGATTCATATTCAGAAGCTCAAATATGAGGTATTTGTTAATCTATAAAAGTGTACATTAATTAGTGGTCTAAATTTAGCTATACTGTTTGTTCTACCTTCTGTTATGAGTTTAAGTTGAATTATATTGGACTATATTTTTTTAATTAATAATAATTATATATATACTTGAAAACTCAATGAATATAGAATTTTCAATTAAATTAACTTAATAACCTATATCATTCAGTGGCCCTGAATTCACTCTCTTCAAATCGATTGGGAATTTTTTATTTTAAATTTGTATTTCATCTTTTGTTTCATTTTCATACACGCACTAATAAGATGTTTACTTTATTGATTTGAATGTGATGAGATAGAAGAATAATGGAATGAGTTGTGGGATGTGATAATAGATTGATCATCCCAAGCGGGCGAGAGATAGATAATCAACTTCTTTTTTTTTCGATATAATCTCGAATCGTGTTGTTAATTTCGGATTTGCAAAAGTATTAGTAAACACAAGTTTAAGTATAATTTTTAATCTAATCATACTTAATGGTATGATGTAAACATGTTGCAAGTGTATTAATAAACGATTGAGTTAATCTCAACTGTTTATTAATATACTTAATGTATGTATGTAAGTAAAATAAAAGATGTCTATAATATATTTAGTTTGTGTATTTGAGTAAAATAGAAGAGGAAAAAAAAACTTAATTCATAATATACCAAACCCATCAAACCCCTCAACTATTGCAAATTGAAGAATATGTACAAGTGTGTAGAAGTAATCATTGGTAGATAATTAATTTGTGATGGTAAGGGTTTATTAATTAATTGGTCTTTTTGAAGTTAATAATGCCCCTCATACTATTGCAAATTGAAGAATTGCAAGTGCTTAGAAATAATCATTAGCAGATAATTAATTACGCGATGATAAGGATTTATTAATTGGTCTATTTACAATTAAATAATGCTATAGTGGGGATTAGGGAATTTTTTTTGCCCATGTCTTATAAATATCTTACATATCTCATCCATGGTAATGATGAAGCATTATCATACTTAGACTGGACCCTTTAAATAATAAATTGAAAAAAATGCTAATCCATTACCTATAATCTGCTTGAACATACCCACTCTTTTTATGATTCTTGTCTCCACCATCAATCCATTTAACTATAAATCCTGTTTTTAAGGTTTAATTTAGTTGGTTATAATCATGTATGAACCCATTAAGCATGATTTTAGTGGCTAAACTAGTATTTTTATTATTTGAGATGGTTATATATATTATAATTATTGTTATACAGGGGCATACCTTAATAGTTTGACAATATGCTAAGTTCTCGTATGCAAGTCTCTAAGAACATGACAATCATTAATAGAGTGAATTTTACACATAACTAAATATAACTACTATTAGTAGAAAGAACTTCCTACTTAGAATTCATATACTATGAACTTCCTATTTGTGTTTTTCATTTTCTTTTTGACGAATAATATTTTTTTTTTGGCAGTCAATATCGAAATATAATACTTTTTCAAGAATTATGATTTTCAGACATTTAAGCGAGAAAAACACAACTAGGATTCATTAGATAATTAACATATGTGGTGGCAACTGTAATATTGCCGTTGGGCATGGAAACCAAAGGCGGGTCACAATGGTCTTTTACTAGGTTTGATGGGGATATAAACATGAAAGGTAAAGACTTTCTCAAATTGAAATAATAATGGATAAATTACAAACTATCAAAGTAAAAGATACATGAGTTTATATAATAAAAAAAACGCTATTCCGCAACCAACCCCGATAGATAGCTGACAAACAAAGTAAACGATCCCTTAAATAGTTTGTCCGGACTCAAACCTCATAGAATTTAGAGCTAAAACAATTGTAGCCATTGTTAATTAGAGCATAAAAACGATACACTAATTGTTTATAGTATAAACAAGATAATAAGCGAGAATATGTTTTGGAAATTACAACAAGAAGAAGGAAAATCAGAAAAATATATAATGCGACAGTGTCAAAATGGTCAGAATTAAATTAATTTTGGGACAAAAGGTTTGGTTTAATCATGAAATAACGCATATAGTACCACAAATTGTATACAAAGTTAATTACTTACGTAAATTAGAGACATTTCTATTAGGACAATTTAATAAATTTAATCTAGGGATCTTGGTTTAATAGTGATTAACTAAATTACTAGATGTCAGCTTCACCTAATTCTTTCAAATGCTAGGAGTTAGAAACATATCTATTTAAGAATTCTTCTTAGAATTTTTTTTACTTGTCATGTCATTTGAACATAATTAAATAAGATATAAAATAAAAATAAATTAATAACTTAAAATGTTGCAACAACTTTTATCTCTTATTTTTTTTCGTCAAACATCATTACGGGAATGCTACTAATTATTAATCCTATCAACTAAAAAAATAGTGTTCGTTTCAGATATCTTTAGAAAAAAATATTATCACTCAAAATGGTATAGTTTAACTTTTGTAGTTAGGCTAAGTAAATAGTGGTATTATATTTGAGTGTTTTGAAATAATATTAGTTATTAATAGTAGAAAGAGAATTATGTATCTATAATCTGATCCAATTTAAATTCATAATCAATAAATATGATATAAAACTAAAAAATAATCATCATAATATGCAAGACCCCGTAATTTTTTATTTATTTTTATTTTTATTTTTTTTGTTCAAGCCCCGTAATGATTTCTGGATAGTCGAATCTTTTGGCAGGAGCTAGTCCGACATGTGAATCTCAAGACATCATGCAACACAAATGTATAATCCAACATAGTACTCTGAATTATATATATGTCAGAACGAGACAACTATATAGAGAGACTTTGTTCCCAAGGATCGTCCGAATTTTTTCTGAAGAAAGTAACCCTCAATTTTTATTTTCTTTGCCGATATTTTATATTTTAGTACGTGACATGTTTAACTCATTAAATTTGTATATTAGTTCTTTCTGTAATATTAAAAAATTTTAGAGGTACTTTTATAATACTCTAATTATCTTCAAATCGTACCGTCTCCCTGCCTTGTCTCTCTCATTTGATATTGAAAATCCTGATAATGGGAAATAAAAATCGAATATTTTTTCAAATTAGTAAGGATTCCCTAATCTCCTATTTCACAATTAACGGCCGCAAATAATCCTTTAACGATTTATTTGCGGCCGCCAATCCTAGCGGTGAACTGAAGTCGAATTTTGTACTTTTTTTTTTGAAGACTCGAATTTTGTACTTCAAACAATTGAAGCTTGAAATTCATCCATAATCAATGACATAAATTATAGCATTAAATACCACACTCTGTACCACATTTACACCATTTTACATACGCATAGACCATCTAATCACAAATCATCCAAAATGTATGTTTAATTTATGGCATAAAAATTGTGTTTTTCTAACCTTTTCTCACTTGATCATGCATTTCTACTCTACTCAATTTTCTCACAAACACAAATGACAACATGCACATTATCAGTCTATATAAATGTAATCATCATAATTTACTCAAATCCTTGTCACCTCAATTAAGAATCATCATTTACTTGCCTAGCCATAAACGCATCCATTCCTACACAAGAGAACAAACAAATTACATCAACTTACGTCCGGCAACACACGAAACAAAAAGAAACAAAAACAAAAGAAAAAGAAATATGGTATTTCTAAGTTATAGTTGTTAGCTTTATTTTTTCGGGTTTAGTCTTTCAAGGACTAGAATGTGCATCACAAAGTGGGACCGATGAAGGGGGGGGGGGGTGGGGGGATGGGGTGGCCGCCCCCCCAAAATTTTTAATTTTTTTAATATACATATATTTCAAAATTTTCGTTATTTTGCCCCCCCTATCTCTAAATAAAATTACAACTCACCAATTTAGAATATATTTTTAGTATTAGTTTACCAATTATTTTTTCTCAATCCAAATCCACTTTTTACTTTTTCTCAATCCAATTGCACTTTTTGCTTTTTCAATAAAAGTCTATTGATCTTCTTCTGGATATTAAAAAAAAATCTCAAATTAATCTTTTTTCTCTATTTACTTGCAACTACATCTTCTTTCTTTTTCATTTATCTTCTTCCTATTTCATTTTCCTATTCTTCTCGTTTTTTTTATTTTTCTCAACTTAAAACTCTCATTTTTCTAATCTTCAAAATCTACATTTGTGGAAAAAAATAAGTTGTTGGCGTTCCAAATTATCCAAAGGTAATATTAACTTATATTTAATTTTAGTTTATTTTTTGTAGTTTTATTATGAAATTATTTAGATAAAATTTAATACTAACTTATATTTAGATTTAGTTTATTATCTATAGTTTTATTATGAATAAATTATTTAGATAAAATTTTCTATATTTTGACGAAATATCATATTTTTATCTTTAGATAACATACTATATTTAATTTTAGATAGATATGAATTTTGTATATTAAGATTTAAGATAACTATGAATTTATTTTTTATTATGGATAAATTATGTACTTTAAAAAATTGTAATTTTAGTTTGACGATAACTATGTTAAATTTTAGTTCTTATTTTATGGATAAATTATTTAGCTAAAAAGTTATATCTTAAATAATAATTTTAGTTTTTTTTAAATTATGAATAACATTTATAATTAATTTGCTAATTGTAGTTATTTTTATCTCTATAACTATCAAAATAGGTTAAAGATAAATAATTTTTTATTTTTCTATGTTGTTTTGTTAATAAAGTCTATTATTTTATTTTAAATCTTGTTAAATTAAATACATAAATTTTTAAATTTATATAGATACTATAAGTAAAAGAAATTTAGAACTTTACTTCAAAAACCTCTTTAAGATAATAGCAATGTACCTCGATACTTGAACAATTCATGACAAAACACTTATTTTCTTGAGATTTTACCGATAAAATAATAAGTTTTTTTAAAGTTAAACTTGTTTTAATTTATACTTATTTTATTTATATATATTGAATAAAATAATATTTTTATTTTTAATAAAATAATATTTATTTTAAAAAAAATTATATATTATTAAATTTCGCTCACCTTCATGAAATTCTGGCTCCGTCCTTGAGTGGGACCACATTCTTCTCCTTCTTGTTCGTGACTCTCATTGCACGAACAGTAACCACTGTATCCCTAATCAAAATCTCTTCCATCATTGGGCTCATCTTGGTGATGTCAGTAATCAACTCCTTTGGAGTTTTGGCACGCTTTCGTGATTTTGGGGGGCTAAGCTCTTTTTCAATTTCAGGTTTTGGACTTGAAATCGGTTCCTCTTTTCCGAACATTTGAAACTTAAGCTCCTATACTCTTTCTAAAACATTTATGACACCGTGTTTCACATCAACTTTTGTACCTAGTTGTAGCAAAAAATGGTCGACCCAAAATAATGGGCATATCATCCTCTAAATCAATAGTATTCATGATCACAAAATCTGCATGGAACTTCAATTTCTCGACTTCCACTAGTACATTCTCCACTAACCCCATTGGTTTTATTGTGATCCACCAGCTAGGTAGATAATATGATCAATGTTTTCAAAACCGGACCGGAGATCGAACCGGCAGGACTACCGGTTACCGGTTCAACCGGTTCGATTGGTTCAACCACCGGTCGAACCGGTATGACGTAATAATTAATTAATTAATTATTTATTTTATTAATTAAATATATAATATTATAAAAATATAGAATTACACTTATAATTTTCAGTATCTAATTAATTAAATATAATAATGGACCTTATAAGTTTTTATTTTAAAATCAAATAAATTAAAATTAAATTGAATAGAAAGAAAAGTGTTTAAGAATAATCAAAATATTACGTGAGAAAGTACAAGAGTGGTTAGAATTTTACTTAAAGTAAAAAAATCAAAGTACTTTTATTTGGATCTCTCACTTGAATACATAATCAATTTTTTCTAAACCTAAAAGCCCATAGGCCAAAAAGAAATTATATTAGAAAAGTAAAATTTTGATATCATTTCCCCTAGCCGCGGACTGGTCTTCATCTTCTTCGTCGAATTTCAAGAAAAAAAAGGTAATTTCTAGAATAATCTTTTCTTTAAGGTTTTCAGCAAACTCGTTCTCTCTTCTCTATCACTCTCTCTACCCCTATCTCCCTCACATTAAGAAAATAAAAATGAGAAATCACAAAACCACAAAATAAGAAAGAAAAAATATCAAACTTCAAAATTTTTGGGAAAAAAAGGTTCACAACCTACGTAAGAAAAGCAAAAATGGAGAAAAAGGAAAAAAAAAATTTAATCGATGAACCGGCGGTCCGGTCCGGTTCTCAGGGCCAAAACCGCCGGTTAATCGACCGGTTTTTCCGGCCCTGAGGTGGTCCGGACATCGCTGGTTTCGAGGGGTAATTCGGACCGGACCAGCTATCGGTCACCGGTTGAACCGATCCAACCGGCCGGTCCGGTCCGGTGTTCAAAACACTGAATATGACGGGCTGGTTGTAAGTCACTGAAACCTAATATGATGGGTTAATCTGATCACCTACAAAAGATAGAGAATAAACATTATAAGGATGAACATTACCACATAATTCACAAGATACCTGCATAGCCGGTTGTGAACTTATTATTGCAACAACATTGACTGTCTTCTGATCAATCTTTTTACTCAAAGCTTCTATTTTTGCTTTGATGGTAGTCGGTCCATCCAACTCTATCTTTCCAGCTATAGCATTAACTGACTTGAAAACACTTCTCTCATGGGTCCAACTATCATTTGCAGCCATATTTTCTAGCAATTCAGTAGCTTCTTCCGAAGTTTTGGCCGTGAATGCTTCTCCAGCAGTAGCATCTATCATGGCATTCATATTTTGATTCATTCTATAGTAGAATGTTTATACTAAGAGCCAAGAGGAAATTCCATGATGAGGGCATTTTCTCTGTAGGTCATTGAAATTTTCTTGAATGAGGTAAGATAAAGAGGCCTTGAAAAGTGCATCCCAAGTCTGCATGGTCACATCAGGCAAAGTGTCCACCCATGTTCTTGCTCGATCCCTAAAAAAATTGGGAATAAACGAACTTTGATTGCGTCATCGATGACGTTATTGATCTTGAAGGTTACACATACCTCTAAAAAGTAAGACAGATGATTTGCAGAGTCCTCGGTAGCTAATCCTCCAAACTGATTCTGTTGAAGAAGGTTGATTGTTGATGCTTTGATTTCAAAGTTATTTACAGCAACAGTAGGCCAAACTAAATTATTCTAAATAAGTCCTACATCAGGTGTCGCATAGTCTTTCAAATCCATAGGGACTGGATTGTTACTATTCCCCATATTACTGTTCCCTCTATTCTGTACCTTACCATTCACAACATTTTCCACATTCTCAGGATTTAGGGGGAATCTACCGCGTAAGCCATTAGGGTGCTATTTAACTGTTCTTTTTGCCTACGCTCTCTTCTTAGTATAAGAAGAGTCTTCTCGATTTTCGGATCAATCTTTGTGATGTCTGGATTTCGAGTTCTTCTCATACACTAACACCTGAAAAAAAAAACTAATATCAAACCAACAGAAAGAAATAAAATAAAGAAAAATGTTAGTCTAAATCATTAACTACTAATACTCTGTGAGAGCGCTTTTGAAAAATCATCCCTAACAACGGCACCAATAACTTGTTCGGGGTTTTTTTCGTATGTTCATCAATCGATAGATCGATTCAGCCATTTAGAGTTGATTCAAATAAGTATCATGCAGTAATGAACAAAATATTTCAGACTCAACAATAATATCAGTAGTCAGGGGATGGAAACTTCATGGAATTAGATATCACTGTGGTGTTCAATGAATCTGTAGGTTTCACAATTATCATCACTCAGGCAAATGCTAGTCTTTCTCAAGATTAAACACTTGTACTTAATTAGTTCTTATTTGCCTACTCTCGTAATCAAATATCTCCGTAATCAAGCTAATAAAACAGGATGATTATAATTAATTAGCAGCAGCTATGTCATACACCAATCAATTACCAACTACTTAGAATCAAGTTAAATCTCTTTATACTCGAAATTCTAAGTGATACAAAATTCATTCCAAGTTTATAAGCTTCTCTCAATTGTCAAATAAACTGTAAACCACATTAGAGGTGATCAAACTTCAACATGTTAATCAATTCAATTTCGTAGCATATGAGAACCATTCATCAACAACACATCAGACATCTATATCCAATCCATTATCATCCCCGCGACAAGGGAATTAACTACTCATCAACATAAATATAAAAGTACAATATGAGTGTAAAATATTCATACTCATAAATAAATATAGTTGTATAATTCAATCTCAATCACAAACCAATAGCAAAATCTGAATTAAATGACATTAGTTTGCATATACTTGGAAAAGAGGTATCTCAAGCAGTAAATAGCTCAGAAATGACGTGAAATATATGGAATATAGGCCTAAAATATCAAGTATTTATTGCTTAACAATGGTTATTATCCTTATCATTTATTTATAAAATAAATAAAAGGATACTATCATAAATTATATATTTTTAAAATAATAAATAAAGGATAATGCCATAGTTTATTAAATAAATAAACAAGAGGTAATATCCTAAAATAGTTAAGATAAAGATATTGATTAATAATTGAATTATTAATTATTTATCTAAATTATCTTATAATGTAAAATAGAGTTAGAGAACAAAAGAAAATCGTCTCTCTCTCTCCAAGAAGAAAAGTGTTTCCCACTAGATAAGTATAGGGAGGGGATTTCTCATGTCTATCCAGATTGTTTGTAAAGTGTCATTCTCTATCTATCTATCTATCTATCTATAATCTATAACTATATAAAAGTGTGGATAGCATGATTTTGTATGTGAATTGACTGAATTACCCTCATACAATTTGATTTTTCCTTCTATCATTTTATTTATTTAATTGTTTAATTTGTAGGTTATATGGGCCAAAAATCAATTATCCAACCTTATTGTGTTAATCTAATTGATTTGTCTTCATACGATTTTATTTGACTCTTTAATTTATATTTTATATGGTCCAAAAATTAATAATATTTAATTATTTTATTTTATTTTATTCAATTATATATACTAATTTTATCTCTAAGTTCAAATTATTGCATTTCTCTCGCTCCTCATATTTCATTTAACTATTTAATTTTTAGTTTATAGTTTATATATATGAGTCAAAAACTAATAATCCAACTTAATTGTTTTATTTTATTTATTTTCATTAAATTAAATTAAACTATATCCAATTATCCAAAATAATTTCGTCCCTGCATGTCTTCCTTTTGGATAAATTGGCCGAATTCCCACACCACAATTTGTTTTCTCCTCATAAAATTTTATTTAACTATTTAAATTATGGTTTATATGGGCCAACAATTATAAATAAATATAATAATACTTTTTTAGTTTAATTATTCAATTATATTAAATCACCTATATCTAAGTTCACACTTTTACATTTCTCTCACTCTTAATCTTTAATATAACTATTTAGTTTATATTTTATATTTATATATATATGGGTCAAAAATTAATAATTCAACTTAATTTTTTTCTTTTATTTATTTTCATTAAGTTAAATTAATTATATTTAAGTTCCAACTTTTGTCATTCTTTTAACTCTTTATATTCTCCTTTAATGTGCCATCATCTTGAATTTAATTAATTATGTTAATTCAATTTAGTAATTTTAATGTTTTATAAAACTTCAATCTTTTCCTACACATTAAAGTAACTATATTTAAGTCACAACTTTTGGTATTCTATAACTCTTCATATTCTTTTTTAACGTGAATTCAAATTTAATTTAATTGATTATGTTAATTGAATTTATTAATTTTAATATTTTATAACACTTGAATAGTTTCATCTATAAATTTAATGTTTTATAAAATTTCAATATTTTCCTTTAGATTAAAGTTCTGCATTTGTACCGTTGCATTTGTCTTTTTGACATAAAGATCTCTACCATCAGAAGGATCAGGTAGACTGCCTAAATCCAACAAATTCCCTTTGAATAAAACCCAAGCTTCTCCTTTGCTAAATGTGTTTGCAACCACCCCATTTCTCTGTTTTTCAGGATATAGCAGTGTAAGTCTGAATTTATCTTGGACATACTCTTTGTTGTCGTATTCATTTTATGCATTATACTATTCTGTTATTATTGCCGAAAGCGCAAAAGCAAAGGTTCGATGATCTTTCCTCGCAATGTACAAAACTGGGATCATAATACAATCTATTTTTTTTTCACATTATACTTGTTCGAAGGCATACGAGTGACATGGCAAATCTCAGTCATGGCATTTCCCAAATTTCAGCAGGTAATGTGGGTGGGGATATGGATGAAGGAATCTTGATTTTGGGATATATGAGTGCAAGCATCCTTAAATTTGATAATTAAAAAACTCCATGATGAAGGGACTGACGCGAGAACAGTTTCAAAAACTACCAGTTGAGTGTAGTCAGAAATTGAGTCTAAACCTCATTTTCATAAGGGTATGACAAAGAGGGAACAATGTGGAATACAACAGTGACTTCATTGTCCAAAATGCGCACTTTGGAAATGTTCAAACATAAAAACAAGTGGCCACTCAACCATATAAATATCCAAAACATTGTAATTTAAATCACCAACACAAACAGCCAACTGGTTTAATCATCACAGAAATCATCCCTCCGATAACTGCACGCAAAGGCGCCAACAGTTTCTGGTACTGAAATGTTGTTTGAGAGCCTGCATCATAAGAATTCTTCTTTATTAATATTAATTACAGTAGATGAAGTTGCAAACATCATCAGTTAAATAAATGAGTAGATGCACTAACTAAATTGTAAAGTAGTAATAACCACATATTTCTCAAGAAAACAGAGGTTAATGCGTTCAGAATCGATTAGCTTGGGTTTACAAGTGAAAAACATGAGAATTAAGCGCAAATGCGATCACCTGAATTCTCAATGCCGTCAATAGACCCTAACTAGTGCAATTACCAATCATATCGTGGATAGAGACGAACTTGAAGTGTCTCATTGCCTACGCTTGATTGTTCTTCCTGAATTTTCAGTACTGATGCTTTAATTCGTGGCTCGTGGGACCACACCTTAATCAATTTCAGATTTGGAAACTCTCCAATTTCAGAAGGGATTCCCTCTAAATAATCGCACTTTTTGATTACAAGGTGCTCAAGGCAAGGGAAGTGGGTACATTCTGTTCGCCAGTTCACGAGACCAATTAACTTTTCCATTAACAGGACCTTCAGCTTGGGGAATTCGCCTTCTTTGGACTCCCACTCTTCTCCCCAAAAGGAAACCAATCTTTGTTTGAGTACTTGCAGATGGGGTAATGCACCCACAGCCGTCATGTTACTCCAAGGAAGTTTACAACCCCATAGAGTCAACTTTCTCAGATTTGATGGAAAGGCAAACCTCTCAGGAAAGGGCATTGAAAAAAATCCATTTATTTTAATTTCAATGGTAAGAGTCTCAAGTTGGTGCAGATGGATGAGATTTGTGAGGCCAAACTTTGTCCAAGCATTTTTACAATGCCTGTACTCCTGGACGTACTTAAGTTTCAGCTTCTTAATGCTTGGTAACATTTCAGCTATTCGAGAGGTGAATGTGAAATTCTTGGGTTTAGATAGTGTTTGCAAGGAGGGAAGCCTACCAGATATTTTCCTTCCACTATTAGGAAATATTATTCTCTCATTAATCAGGACATGTCTCAGTCGTGGCATTTTCCAAATTTCAATCGGTAATGAGACATCAGAGATCCATGTACTAACAATTAAAGTTTGCAGATGTTGGAGTTGGAGTATTGATGAAGGAGTGATTCTGCAAGATCCGGTTACAAGGAACCTTAATTTTAATAATTCACGAACTCTATCAGCAAGGAAGGGAACATCCACGAATGGTGCATCCAATACTCTCAGACACGTTGATTTAAAGTTGGATAGATGAAAAAAATATTGACGGTTGGCAGCACCACAGGAAACAATAGAGCGAACATTGTTTTCACGCATATCTATAACAGTTGGGTAGGAATATGGGTTTGGGTGAATAAAGAAACGGTGGGTATGATGATCTGTAGCATTATGTTTATGTGGTAAAAGAAGAAAATGATCCTTACAAGCTCTTTCTAAGCACAAGTCTCTCAAAAGATCATGTAGCATGCAAGATTTGGATTTTCCATTTGTCCTTCGTTTGGCAACCAAAACAAGGTTTCTTTTGACAAGGTCTCCAAGTACTCCTCAGCCACTTCCTCAAGTATTTTGATGCAACTGGTTTCAAAAACCCCTCCGCAGCCCATAATTTGATGAGCCTAGATATGGAAACTTCATAATCTTCTGGAAATCCCCCCAAATACAGAAAACATGGTTTTAGATAATGAGGCAAGAAATCATAACTCAAAGATTGTATCTTCGAGATACGTTCATCATTTTCAGCAACAGTTGAACTTACTCGTCTTGCAATACCTGCCCAATGATCCCGTGTCTTACTGGTCTTGGAGAGAAGTCTTGCAACCACAAGAATAACGAGTGGAAGTCCTCTACAATGCTTCACTATCAACCTTCCAATATCTTCCAATTCAAGAGGGAAAAGCACTTTCTCACAGAATAGAGTCCAACTTTGATGTTGTGTTAGGGTTGGAATCTGATTAATAAAGTCAGATGCAGTAGCAACAGAAGCTACATCTGATTGTCTGGTGGTTATCATAATCCGACTTCCATTAGGGTCAGTTGGAAATATCCACTTTAAATCATCCAAGATTTTCAGATCCCACACATCATCCATTATAATGAGATACCTCTGTCCAAACAAATGTTTGTATACACGTTCGTTCAGTCCATTTAAATCCTCATTGCTTATATTTAGGAATTTTGCAATAGCTTGAAGAATGTTTGGCGAATGATAATTTTGAGATACTGTGACCCAAACACGGAAATCAAAATGATTTCAGATATGTTTATCATCAAAACTACGTCTGGCAAAAGTAGTTTTGCCAATGCCCCCCATACCCACAATTGAAATTATCTCCAATTTGGATGAATCACCCAAAATCTGATCTTCTATTGTTGTTATGGGTTTTTGATCGAGTACCACCATGCTAGTTCCTTCATCACTCGGTCCGCCGACAGTAACCTGCAAATCTTCTTGACGAGTTGTGTGGCTGTCCTTGATCCTCATCATCAGTTCCTCCACAATTGGATCAACTTCTTCCTTCAGTACTTTCTCCAAGGTGTCTATATGTCCCTTTCTCATAGTTTCAGCGACTTCCTTATTCACCGGCTCTGAGTTGGAGTATTTTGCATCTGACCCCCTTGTGTAATACGAAAAAACCTAAAAACACTCCGTGAAAAAAAAATTAGTCTATAAAATCCTGTGTTTGTATTTTGTTGCATAAAAAACCCTGACGAAGGCAAGTGTGTTTCACGCGCGTTGACCGCGGCTGTGATTGAGTTTTTCCCTAATTTTGAAGGTAAAAAGACCATTACACCCCTCACTTAAATTCGGAGTAATTTGTATATGACCCCCTTGTGTAATACGAAAAAACCTAAAAAAACCCCGTGAAAAAAAAAATTAGTCTATAAAACTCTGTGTTTGTATTTTGTTGCATAAAAAACCCCGACGAAGGCATAATATAATGTAATATCTATATATTGTATATTATACTTTTATATTTTATATTGTAATAAAAAATAAAAAATATTATA
>JBBMKE010199847.1:0-15001 GCA_037834125.1 Lippia alba | reverse complement strand
TTTCCCGGCTCGCGAGCCGAGCCGAGCCAGCCCCGATCCTAGTCGGGGCCGAGGCCGAGCCAGAAAAAAAAAAGAAAAAAAAAACTCGGCTCGGCTCGGCTCGTTTACATGCCTAGTTGGGGAGAAGGTGATCAAGGGTTCATACCAAAAATCAAGCCAAAAACCAACAATCATGCTTCAAAACATCACTTAGGTTCACATAACATACATTTACACCCTTGAATCATATTATCAAGCATAATCTCCCAAACCCACCAAAGCCCTTAATGCTAGCTACTACCCAACACCACTACCAAGCATAGAGGAAAAGAGTAACCAAGGCAAGACCATCCCATAACCCCAAATATGCATAAGAAAGCATCAAGGAACAAAGAGGAGCAATAAATCATATAACCTATGAAACCCTTCCTATTCATGCTCTTACCCAAACCCAAGCTTCCCAACATATAATTCATGAAATATATGCATAAGATAGATCACAAGAGCAAGAGGAAACCAAAACCAAGCTTACCTTGAAGAGAAACCAACAAATTGAGGGACTTGAGCTTGAGGGTGAAGAGCAAAAATGGAGTTTCAAGCTTGGAGCTTCTTTCTTCCTTCTTGGCTTGGTTTGCAGCGTAGGAAATCAAAAAGGGGAGAGAGAGGGCTGATATTTTGGGTCAAAAAGGGAAGGAAAAGTCTTAAGTCAAAGCCAAGGGGTTCCGCCTAGGTTTTAGGTGCGTATCGTGTACGCGGGTCAATTTTTGGGTCGAAATGAAGTTATAAAAATAAGAGGTTAGGTTTGTTGAATCTCATTCATCGAATAGAACTCAATGGAGGTGTCGAAACTCGAATCCAAGTTTCCTAGCTCAAGAAACGAGTTAAGGACTCAAAAGGCTAAAATAAGTATGATTTAATTTTTGTCGGCCCGTGGCCTTGCATGTGAGTATGTTGATCCTGGCTTCCGCTTTTGAATTTGATTTTGTTGCACACTCTGTTCGGGGTCTAGACGGCCTAGCCTAGTTGAGTTTTATTTTGTCACCCGTTCGCCATGATTTGGTGCGTGAGCGGAGTTTCCATTTCGCCTCACGTGTCTAGTCTTGGTGCGGGGGATGTAGCGCTCACCGCTAGGCGTGTTACAACCTTGATTGTTTTTATTATAGGAGCAATATTTTGAGCTATTATGCTTCATTAATACAAACAAGTTGTAACATGTTCAATTTGAGTAATTTTTTTTTTTGAAGACCGGCCCCATGGCCTACAACTAACTCAAATTAGCAATCACACAATTCGAAGTATAATCAGGGATATCCGTCGAACCTACGCAGGCCAAAGCCGCATTTCGAGCTAAAATATGGGTGACACAATTTGCACCACGTCTAACACTAGAGTATCGAACCGAGGTGAAACCCACACAAATTCACTTAATGTCGGAAAAGATGTTTTCCAAGTAAGACAAATCTTCTCCAGATCCTCGTAATTGATTCAGCACGTTCAGGTTATCACCTTCAAAGATCACTTTACTCCAACCAAAATCTCTCGCTAGTTTCACCGCGGACAGTGCGGCATAAGTCTCAGCTGTTTTGGGATCCGTCATATGATTCCATCGATCCGTTTCCCATCCAACACACTATCCATTATTGTTTCGGGCCACTACACCTATCCCGATAGCATTCTCATTTTTAAAAACCGCCCCGTCGAAGTTTATTTTAATCAATCCTCATGGAGGTTTAACCCAACTAACTACCGCATTCTCTTCCCCAACTCCAACTGCAACATCATCAGCACTCGTTACCAGACTTTGAAATGAGTCCGCCATCTCCAAAACCTGATGTGGCCTCTTACTTTTACCATCTACTCTCATAATGTTTCTGTTGTACCACAATAGCCAGAGAATGATAGCCATTCTCGCCCCATCCACACCAGACAATCTCTTCAAGGCTTCGCATGGGAGAGGGCCCATGTTTGCTTGGCCATTGGACACTCCACCAAAACATGAACTAAATATTTCTCTCCAAATCCACAAACACCACAGTTGCTATCAACATCACATTTACGCCTCCTTAGATTAGTTCCAGTCGGCAAAATATCATTACAGGCCCTCCACAAAAAATTCTTAATCTTCGGCATCACCTTCAAACCCCACACCAACTTCCACACCACATCTCCACTAATATTCGAGGAAGATGCATCGCCCCATCCCTCAATCTGTTTTGTCAGGTTATATACTCTTTTCACCGTAAATTTTCCATCAATCGCGAACCTCCACACCCTTTTATCCTCTCGGCTAAACTTGCCCAACGGTATGCCGAGAATAGCATCAGCATCGTCCTTATAAAAGGAGTTCTCAATCAGACTTACATTCCACTTAATCATGCCGGGAACCATAAGGTCTGACACCCATTCCGGATTAAGGAAAGCGTCTTCACGAAACTTGGGTCGTGGGTTTCCCTCTAATGGCAGCCATTTGTCTTTCCACACATTCACCATCTTTCCATTCCCTATTCTCCATGCGGTGCCCTCCTCCAGAATGTACCTCAATTTTAACAGACTCCTCCACGTTAAAGAAGGTGAGCGACCTAGTTTCGCATTCCAAATGTCCGTCTTTGGAAAGTACCGTGCCTTGTAGATCTTCCCCAGCAAACACTCCGGATTGCACACCAATCTCCAAAACTACTTAGCAAGCATGGCTAAATTAAAGAGCTTAAGATCTCTAAACCCTAACCCCCCTTCTTCTTACATTCACAAAGCCGTTCCCAAGCTAACCAGTGTATTTTCTTCGATCCCCGATTATTCCACCAAAAGCTCCTAATTACCGACTCCATCTTATCAATAATCAAATCCGTCAACAGAAAGCAGTTCATTGTATAAGACGGGATCGACTGCAAAACCGCCTTAATAAGTACTTCTTTGCCTGCCGAAGAAAGGAATTTCTTTGAGAAACCCCGAGATTTTTTCCTCACCCGATCAATCAAACTTTCAAACACCCTCTTTTTCGATCTACCCATCGAAGATGGCAATCCTAAATAACGATCAAGGTGATCAACTCTTCTCACACTAATGGAGTCAGCGAGACTTTCTTGAGTTTCTCGGACACGTTTGGGCTAAAGACAATAGAAGATTTCAATCCATTGATGGTCTGACCCGAAACTTTCTCATACTCCTCCAGGACTATCTTCAATGCCCCCATTGCCTCGCTTGTAGCAGCCCCACATATTAGTGTATCGTCAGCGAAAAACAAGTGTAAAACTCTCGGGGGCCACTTACAAACCGCCACCCCCTTCAGCATCCCCTTAGGCAATCAATTTGAGTAATTATTATTCAAAAAGTGTGCAATCCCACTAAAAATTAATTACATTGAGGAAAATTTTTCTAATGAGGGATGAGTGTTTTGCACTTTCCCAAGGACTCACCAATTGAAGATTCATGAAGTAATGCATGAAACTCTCCACTCTGGTAACTAAATACTACAAGAAAGCTTTGCAGAAATGTTCATAGAAATGAGAAAGTATAGAAAAATGTGGCAAGGGACTTTGGAAGTTCAATTGAAGAACTCGAAGAAGTAAAAGATTGATCACAAGGAACATCAATTCAGAAGTACAAGAATTAGCACCTAAAATGCGACGAATCCTATTAAAGAGAATATATCATAGAGCCAGCGCTTGCAATCCTTCCTCGTAACAACAATTCATTTATTATTTTGCTAAACAATCTTCCTGAATATTATTATAGCAATAATCCTCACAAATTTTAGCTAGAGAGGATTTT
This sequence comes from Lippia alba, assembly GCA_037834125.1. Classification (NCBI taxonomy): domain Eukaryota; kingdom Viridiplantae; phylum Streptophyta; class Magnoliopsida; order Lamiales; family Verbenaceae; genus Lippia; species Lippia alba. The sequence continues at coordinate 11,254 of JBBMKE010199847.1, read as the reverse complement.
AGATAATACCATGTGGCCCTATCCTCATCTGGTTCAGTTCAATACAAAACTTTATGCTGGTTGCTGAAAAATTAGCAGCGAGCCTTGAGGGTCTGAATTACCAAAACCAGGGAAAAGAAACTAATCCAAAATATGGCCAAAAACATTATTTCGATAGAAAGCTCGACCCCAATGAACATCCATCATTCCGGTTTGAATTACAATCCCATTGATTTCTCCAATTTCTAGATCTGGTTCAAGAATATCCAGGTCATCTGCAAAGAAACATATTCAACATTTAGGCTGCGTTTACTTCGAAAGTTGAAAAAACGAGGGCTAAAGGTTACCCCTAGTTTAAGGAACAAATTATTTATCTATCTCATCTTTTAGGCCTTTTTACTTTGAAGTTTAGCGATAACTATTTTTGGGGGCCTTTTTAATTTAAAAGGTAGGGAAACAATAGTTAATGCATGATTTTATTGAAATACCTATAAATTTTTCATCCCTTTTCCCCCAAATTTGAAGCCCTAAAATCTCTATTGCTACATAGCTGATATCGGCTCCTCCGCAATAAAATTGCTGCGTTTTCTTCTAGGGAACCATCCACGCATCACACAAGGATAAACATAGCATCCAGGTATTGAAAGGTGTCTAATCCGTCAAAAATAATTAAAGTTCCTGTTTAACAACTAAACACAGAGTATAGTGCAAACAGGGTCGATCCACAGAAACTGATTGATTTATTTCTATCATTGACAAGTATTTCACGAAAAGTCACAATTAAAGGGGGGATTTTAAAATTATTCTAACCTAAGTATGCAATTAAAATAAATAACAAGAATTAAAAAGCTAACGAAACTAAGCAAAATCACGGAAGATTAAATCAATAAGAGAAAACATTATCTAGCCAGGGATATTTGATTCGAATTGTTATATTGATCATTGACTCAAGGATAAATTTAAGTTGTTCATACAGATTGCCTATAGTTGATAGAGACACTCGACTCAACTTCGTTTTTACTTAATTATTCGGATACCTAGAGACACTCGACAGTTATCTTCTCTAACAAATTCACAACCCCTAGAGACAATCGACAGTATTTAATGAATTCGTAGCATTAAGAACTATAAAAACACCAACCCTAATTAACCAAGTCGTGACACACGCAAGATTTAAATTAGATTATCAAATCCCTTAGTGAACGAGGAATTTTATCCCTAAAACCCTGTCACTAATTTACCACCTTTTATCAATCGACTTTACATACACTTCAAGCATCATGAATGTCACTATGCAATTAAAAACAATCTAGAGATCGTGCACTATCCCGAAATTACTAAATCACAATAAACATAAAACACGGAAATAAGATAAATGCATGAATAAACTCAAATTAATAAAAACGTTTAGGTCTCACAATATCCAAATCGAATCTATAATCCCTAGCTAGATAATTAAAGACTTAGCTACTAAAATCCATAAAAACAATACTAGAGGAATTCTTTAACATAAATAAACTAAATTGCAAACGAATTAAACTTGGCAGACTCACCTCGTCGTCTTCGCCAAATATAGCACATAGCTCCGGCCACATGCGTTCCATACCTACTTTGTGGTATGCTTCTGCCAGCTCGTATGTCTGTTCAAGTGAAATAACAAAGATATTAAAATACATATTATGTCTAGTAAGTAAGCTTAAACAGATTCCAACTTACATCACAAAGTTCGATCCACGTCCATTTCGAGCAAACTGCGCTATACGTGGATTCATTGTACGTAATAGCCTCATGCTCGATAATACCCTTCCACGTATGATAACGAAGGTTCGCTAGCTTAAAGCGATGATTGATATCATCCTTACTCAGTACATGATTAGTGTAGAAATACATGTTCCCGAGCACATCATCCAAGATGGCCTTATCTCCAAACGTGAGGCTTCGCTTTGCTTTTACAGCCGCCAGATTCAATTGGAATAAAAAACGCTCGTCTAGGTACTCTGACCATATGTGATCAAAGAAAGTGCCATTCTCTGTGATGAATCCACCCATACTTTCTAGACTACGATATATATCAGCTATTTTCAATATGTTTTAGGTGTTGGAGGAGCATGGAAGCATGGAACAATGGCAATCCTTTATAGAGGAACTAGAACATGAGAAGCTCAATGGAGAGGGTATTTGGCATTAATGCATTGCAGCAACCCTTAACACTAAAAAGGGTATAGATAGTCTGCTAGGATGGTATCATTACACTAATAAACACAATGGAACAGGAGCCTTTTGCATAAATGCATTGCTTTGCATTCTTCCATGGCAGGTAAGGATAAAACAAGCAAACCTCATTGAAACAAGGCTTATGGTATAAATGCATTGCAGCTGCTGTAAGCATGAAAGGAGGTAGAGGAAGGCTGCTAAAAGTATTTTATGAGTTTGCCTTAATGTCCAAAGAAATCTGATTGGAATTTGAAAGATTTGGCTTGGATTACAAATATTCTCTCACTGTAGTTAATGTTAAAATGCAGTAAAGTGCGAGCCTTTAATGTGATAACCATTTCACACCATCCCCCAATCAAATCGGTCGTCTTTAATGTGAATTTAGATGAAGATACATCTGAGATTATCACTGTATTTACTTCCCCTAACCACCACCATTTACTTCTACAAGCAACCATTCATATCCCGAGATTGCACACATATATTCCCGTATTTCATTCAACCCACTCATCTTCTCCATTGAACCTATCTGAAATCATGAGCATTCTCTTTCTGAAAACTTATTTTTGCCAAATGAGTTTTCTTCATAACCCCAGTTGGGCATGGAACGTTCCGTACCCGGAGTATCGTAAATACTTCCATGAGAAGCATACTCTGAAGGAGAACTTAGATTTAGATAATCCAAATCTTAACCCCTTGAACGATACAATTGGCACTAGAGAGTTGGTGAAAGCTCTGTATGAGTACGCGAATGAGCATGACTTCGTAAGTGAAGCAAGCGTGAAAGCCATGTTTTCATACGCGGCACTAATCCTCACTCCAAAGCTTCATCAGGAGATAACCATCGATCAGGTTCAGAGAGTTTAGTGAACTGAAGCAAGAGTTTTACGATTTCAGAGAGTTTCTTAATTTCCCGAGTATAGAAGTGGAAGATGATAAAAAGCATGTTCGCACCAGTCATGAGTACTTGGAGGACATACGTGGGGTTGAGGTACTTGTTCAATTTAACATTATTTAGGAGTTATTTTTAAGTGTTGGATTGTTATTTTAACACATTTATTTGGGCAGGAATGCTGGTTGTACAGAAGGTACAGGCTACTTGGTTTCTCATACTACAAGGAACTCCGGTTCATCATCATTCAGAAGAAGGTTGGCGGGCCCCTGAAGTTTTGCTCTGAAAACGACTGGTTTTACATCAAAGGTAGAAACTCATACGTCAGAGAAGAAGTGATCGAGGTTGATGATCTAATTGTATATGAAAATTGAGTGTTGCAACAGGCTTGTAAGTGGAAAAGGTTGCCTCTTTTGATGTTTGGATGTTTTTGACAAGTTCTGTGAAACTTCAAGTTATAATAGTCAATGCTTTTTGTGTATGTAAGAACTGGAACTCAGATGGTGTTGTTCTCGTTAATCCATTTTGCAGATATTCATGTTAAATGGTTCATAGAATCTGGATTAACTGTATTACTTTATGAATCTTGTTAATGGTTTGTATATTTATGTCATATAGTTGTCTATGTGCTCTGTTTTCTGAACCTAGGGTTAATTTAGTTTGAAATGCATCAATCTGATTTACCAAATTATTGTTCGGATTAGCCTATTTACCAAACACCAACTGTAATTATGCTAAAGTTGTAGTCCCCTTTGTTGTATGTAGATTACCTAGGGTTAATTTAGTTTGAAATGCATCAATCTGATTTATCAAATTATTGTTCGGATTAGCCTATTTACCAAATATCAACTGTAATTATGCTAAAGTTGTAGTCCCCTTTGTTGTATGTAGATTAACAGAAATTCATCTGTGAGGGCAGGGGGTGTTGGAGTAATTTAGGAGGGAAAAAAAGTGTGTTACACATATCCGTGATAAACAATTAAAAAATGAAGAGAATTGAAATAGTATCAATCATAGTAGGGCAAATCAGGGTCAGAAAATAATACATATTTTCTTAACAAACCAAACAAAAACATTATAATATAATCCATGAAATAAAACAATTCCTAGAATTACAATCTGATATAGAGTAGGCATATATTTTTCTGAACAAATATTCAAAATACACACAGGCATTACATCATTCATAATCACCATTGACCATATATCCATGTCACCTGCATGATTTTCAAAAATTAAACACCGACGCCATCACTTTTTTTATCAAATCGGCGCACTCTACAAGGCTAGGTAAACCATGGCACACTTTTCCTCATCCGGAACCTCAAAGAATACATCGACTTCATCCTGTTGTTTGCATATGACCTTGGTTGCTCGCAAAAGTTCCATCATTGTCAAAGTAAGTGGTAGGGCTTTTATGGTGTCTTATAGTCGTTACCGTTTCGCAACGTGTTGTACATCCACCCTTGCATTAACCTCTGTACGAAGTGCATCCTCAATATTATTCAATGCCTCAGTCGCCTTCCCCCATATTTTACCAATTGCGTCAATAATCTCGACCACGTCGTTCTCTCGCTTACCCTTACCCTTAGAATATGAACGAGCTTGAGTGTTGTTAGACATCAGTATCTCAGATTCAGCTTGAGTGTTGTTCGACGCCGGTATGGGGTTTGGACTGCCAGATTCAGTGTCCTATACTTCTTGAAAACCGTTTGCGGAGCCTAAGTGTTGTGCATGAGCATTGCCAAAATCGAAGGCACCATTACCAGTGGCACCATCATGGCCGAAAATTTCTACCCAAGACTCTTACATTAGAAACGGTTTCTCGCGAATATATTCTAGGTGAGGTTTGTGCTGCATTAGAAGATGAATATAAGATTAGGACTAGTTTGCAATCAAATGTATTCAACCTCATACAGGCCTTGAATTTCAAGCACAAGACATCACAAGATACCACAATGGTTTGCATAAACAATTTCTAGAAGGTTTACAGATAAGAGAAGATCCCAGTACTTAGGCTCTGCCCTAGCCGTATGTGTTGTTGTGTTCCACCCCATGCCCATAGAACCAATGACCTCATTCACTTCTCGGTACATTTTCATCCAAGCCCCATATTTGGAGTTGATGTGTGGATCCACCTTCAAGTTGGTACCAGGAATGTAGAACTTCAACCTAGCCTCAAGTTGTTGAGTGGAACCTGCTCGATACCCATTCGGCATTTTCCATCCATCAACGATAATGTCCTTGAATGCATTGATGAGAGTACGTTCTTCAAGTGAAGTTCATGAGCGTCTTGATCCATTCCTCTTGGAACCACTGATCTCTCCCCGTAGGAGTTGCGACAACATTTGACTCATCTGCAATTATATTGGAAGGTAAAAAACAGCAACAAATTCATCAGTTCAATTATGGCGTATAAAACAACAGCTCACATAAGCGCAACATATTAAATATTGCACATATAGACATATTGTAATTACACATCAACAATGGTAACACATTCAACGTGAATTTCAACTCCGTATCATGTCATAAGAACAACTGCGATATTAGATTGCAGAAATTGATTCGAAGATCAAAAAACATCATCTCCTAAACGATTGTCCAATAGATATAAACAACATAGGAAATTAACAAAACTCATCGCCGCCTATAGTTAGCCCACATGTCAGCGGCTAGTTGATCCCGAAAATTGGTCCAGACTTGGGATGTTTCAATATGAGGAATGTAGTATGTTTCTGGGCCACTGGATTCTGCTTGAAGATCTTGATCAGTTAGTTCGACTTCAATCGAGTCGACCGACATCTCTTTACGTATGAAATTATGTAATAACGCACAAGCCATTATAATTTGGTTTTGCACCCTTATGTTGTAAAAAGAGGTGCTCCGAAGGATTACCCTTCGCTTCTTCAAAATTCCCCAAGCACGCTCAATCGTTATCCTAGAGGAAGAGTGTCTTATATTAAAAAGCTCTTTGTCGTTTGTAGGAGCCCTGTTGCCTCATTCTTGGATATGATACCACGATCCACAGTACGGGGCCAGAAAACAGGGTCGTTTGTGTAACCGGCGTCACACAAGTAGTAGTTTCCTATGGAGAAAAATAAACAAGGCAAAAAAACATGTTAATATGTGTTTCTCTTTCAAACATATCAACTAAATAACTCAACAACATCGAAATTAACCTTCCGGGACTCGAAAACCGTTAGGGCGATGTATTGCATCGCGTAAGACACGTCCATCAGCGGCTGACCCTTCCCAACCTGTCAATGCGTATAAGAAGTTGCAATTTCGATCACAAACACCCATCACATTAACGTGGGTTTTGCCCTTACGTGACCTATACCTTCCCTTCAACGCGTCAGGAACCGTTACTTCAATCAAGGTCCCATCCAAGGCACCGAGGCAGCCCTACAACAAAATTTAAACCAAACTAGTTCATTATATTTTCAATTGTAATTCATGTAATACAATAACGTCCATCAATCACAAAATATAAGTTACATTTCATTTCCAACATGTTCAGAGAGTTGAGCTTGTTACCTCAAACCATTTCCATGTGTTGTCGCTGGAATTTGGCTCAACCGAGGTAGGCGTAACAACAAACATGGCATGTAGCTTCAGCAAAGCATTTAGAACTATGTGGAAATATTTTGATACAGTCCTGCCGGAACGCTCGTAATCTTGCTCAGCTGTTGAATTCTTTTTATGATGTGATAAAACACCCTAGAATATGGTTACTTGTTCGAGTATCGTAACATGCTGACTTTCAGTTAAACCACCTGCTTCCCTTAGTATTCCACATAGCTGGCCTTGAGCATTCCTACCCATCCGAAGCTGCTTAATACATTTACTATCTGACCTTCTCGTTAATCTATCCGAATAATTCAACCTCTCTGGAATCCTATCTTTCAAACAGTACGATCTTGTTTCACCATCACCTATACGACGACTCTGACTGCTCACTAATGTTAAAATAAGTGTCGTGTCCATTAACATCCCAAGTAAGATCAATTTCATAATCTCTACAATGACCAATGCTTTTCTAGGATCCATTACCCTAACATTTTGCCAAGTAAATAATCAATAAATGCAATCAAAGACACACACAATTCAATCAGCCATGAAAAACAAATAATAACAGATTCCGACCGACCAAACAAAAACCCAATATACACCAACACAGTTGAATCAGCCCTCACCGTATTTAGAGTAACATAAATAAACATTTCAATGGAACAGATCAAGAAACACAAAAAACTAGTAAACAACAAAGATTACAGCTGAGGAACCCCTGTTCACACAGATGCCGGCAAATGACCTTTCAAAAACTGACCTTTAATACGAGGAAGGATGAAGACCAATGGGTTGGACAGGCGCACCGAATGTTTACACAAACACGAAGAAGACCCAAACATAATCTGCAATAACGAAAACAAATTTACATCACCCTTTCAAACAGGCTCCTAATTAACGAAGCACAAATCACGATATGGCGAAATCGTGAACCCTATTACAACCAAACAAACCTCCAACTGGTGCGACAATATCGATTGATGCTTCAAGAAGTATTGATAATATCAAATTGGTGCAGTTGATTAAGGTAAAATGAGAGTAAATTAGATTGGAGAAAGAAGAATGGGGACTCTGTTGTCGGGCTTTGTAAAATTTGGCCAATTTTGAGGCCGCCAATTCAAAGGGTAATCCGGTAATTTCAAGTCCGATTTTGAGGACAAAATGGTAATCTTTCTAACCTCTTGCCAATGGATATGTAATATGTCCTCTTGAGGAGAGATATGTAATCTATCTTTTTCTACCATTTAACTCGGGGCTCCATGTAAAGGGGTGGAAAGCTAACTTTCAAAGTAAAGACTAGTAATTGAGGGTTTATTAGTCTCAACCCCCTTTAGAGCTAAAGTAAATGCAGTCTTACAAATAAACAATGGCCAAATCAAAAATGTGCTAATAAAAGAAATTAATACTAGCTCTCTGTGTGTGCGTGCGCAAGTGAGCGAGTGCGTGCATGTCTCCACTCGCGCACGCATGTCTCTATGCCTGTGTGTGTGTAAGAGAGAGTATCATGACATGAGGGGCAATTCTGACACAATACACTGGGAATCCAGTGTAAAACTTGAAGAAGCCAATTGCCTTAAGTGTTTTCATGGCACAGTTGAGGGAACCTGTCCGTATATGGATATTTCCCTTGAGCATCAGGATGCATTTTCAGAATTTGGGTTTTCACGTAATCAACTACAGGCTGCAGCAAAGAAACTCGATACATTACTGGCACCTGAAACCAGACAAGACTTCTTTATAGTGTAATCTTAACGAAATCGAATCACAACAGCTATTAAAATCCATAAAACTTATAATCTCTCCCCTTATAAACGAAACACTGGCGTTGTACTACTACTATAGGAGCGTTCCATGACACCATACACAAGCTAGGCGTCGGACATCCCCCGACCTAAGGGGAAGTTCTGACTTAAGTATTTTTGGATATTATCATATCACTCTAAGTTTGGGATCTTAGTCCTATCTTAGACCATAGATTATTCCTATAATTTAGGATCAGAGTCGGTATATCTTCTCTCTTTTTAATATGTATTCATTCAGTTTTCTACATCAATGAGAAAAGTTATCTTTCGAGCTATTTGCACCCGTGTAATTCAAAAAGAATTAAAAAAAAAGCCCTGTAAAAAAAATTAGTTTAAAAGATCCTGTGTTATAAAACTTAAGCTTACCGTCTCTTTTCATTATTCGGTCAACTGAATGATACATTTTGATTAAAAGGTTCCTACTCATTTTATAAGCACTCAACCAAAGTCAAAGAGTTATATGCACAAAAAAACCCTATGTTATGCGTAAAGAGCAAAAAAGATCCTGACCAAAAAAAAATCATTTATTTAAATCCTGACTTTTGGGTAGGTTTTTTTAATTGTTTATTTTATTTTTTTGGTGAAAGGTAGGATTTTTATTAATACACATTAATAATTGTATTTTGTTGAATTTTCTTTAAAAACATAAATTAAGTAATGATAAAGTACATAAATTTGTTAAGGTTAAAAACTGTTATGCAATTTTTCTTAGAGCATAATAACGTTTATTAAGTAAATAATAATAATAATAATAATAATAATAATAATTTCATATGTACTTTTAAAATAATGAATAATTACAAATTTATACATTTTTTTATTCATTAATATAATATTTAATAAAGTAAAAAAATTAATATATGATATATTTTAATATGTGAGTTAAAAAAATTAATTAGTAATTCATATAACATATTTTAATAAAATTCATATCATTTTTTCAATATAGTTATGATGGACCCAAAATACGCTCACATCCCCCCCCCCATCCACGTGTCATAATCCTAAGGGACGCTCCTGGGAGCTAGAAAGCGCTTGGGCAGAACGCTCGGAGGAACGGGGCTCGCGAAAGGAATCTAGCCCCTTCCTTATCTCTCCTCCGTGATATAAGCTTACTCTCGGGTTCATTTAACGCACCAGGGCTTGACCCTCGTCACAACTTTCTCCAAAGTGACCACCCTATGAGAAGACCCCTCCTCGAAGTAGTCAACCCTCGAGCTCCGTATGCTCGTAAGTTCAATGCTCCTCTTCTGGATAGGGGAGCCCTATCTCGAGCGTCAGTACACTCGGTAGCTCAGACACATACACCCATCGTTCTAGGGAATAGTCCCTTAACTGCCGCTGACACCACGGCTGTGCATAACAGCCTAAAAGGTAGGTCTGACGCACTCACGTCGCTCTCAGGCCCTCAAGTTACGCCACGTGCATAGGGCAACGCTCTTTCAAGACCATATGGGTAATATTACTAAATACCCCTCACCTTCAACCTATAAATAGAGGAATTCACTCACACTTTTCTCAAGTTTTCTTCACTCACAAGAAACACTAAAACATTGAACTGGAAACCCCATTGCCGCATATCTTCAAACTTACACAGCTTCATCCCTTTCATCTTTTTTGGGTATTACCCTAGCTGGTAGAATCCACGCTCTTTGGGAACCCAGCTCCTGAGGCTCAACTATGCATATGATGGTCTTTCCCTTCACAAATATATGATGTATGGCGTTTGATTCTCTCTGATCCGATTCCAACACCATCAAGTTATATAATAATAATAATAATAATAATAATAATAATAATAATAATAATAATAATAATAATAATAATAATAATATATAATTAATTATTTAAAATTAGAAGAGTTGATGTGGTAAGATTTTTTTTAAAATTTTGTTGTCAGGATTTTTTGTGCATATGTCAACAAATATAGGGTTTTTTGTGTATATTTCAACAACATACTTATTTTCCTTTAATAAGGATATGAATGTCATTTCACATGTCAAAAGGTGTCATAAGACTAAAAGAATCGCAATCAACACACGTGAGACTCAAACACAGGCCGCAGAGTTTTCTATACAAAAAAAGTAAACATAAGGTTTTTTTGAAGAATTATTTTTTGACAGGGTTTTTATGGCTCTTTTCGAACTACAAAAGGTTTTGTCTTTTCGAACTACAAAAGGTTTTGGACGCAAATAGCTCGTTATCTTTCACTTAACTTTTATCAGAGTTGAATATATAATACCCCTTAACCGCTAGTTTTTTGGGATTTATTAGACCAAATACATTAGTCATCGCCCTGCCTATCTCAAATATAGAATTATTCTTTGTTCCGACAGAATAAAAGTGAAATTCAGAAGCAAATTCGCGAAAACATTTTAATAACACAACATAAGCATTATAAAAGAAGGCTCAGCCAAGACGAAAGTATATTCTATTGTGTACAAATACTTACAAGTCGTGTACTTTACGATCCTCTAATTTTCAGAGCTTTATTTTAATCTCCTTTTCAAAGGAGTACGTAATTTGCACTATTTAACGAGCATGCTTATTACACGAGCACTTGGCTAAATTCTTCTTTAATGAACTGGGAATCTTGTTTTCAGAAAGCTTTCTTATACTTTCCTTTTTCTTAGAGAATCCATTTATACTCATGAGCATGTAGCAAGCAATCAATTATCCCACGAGTAGTCATTAAGTACTTGGACCTACTCCTGTTGGATCTATTTTAGAATCGTTTTCTATATTTTTGACTCATTCGACCTCTTTTAATGGAAATACGCACAAAGGAAATATT
>JBBMKE010199521.1:0-15003 GCA_037834125.1 Lippia alba | reverse complement strand
GCATCTAATTTATATTTTACATAATTACCCTATTGATTGAATTTTATTGAATTCATACAAATAGGAATTTAAATAGACTTGATATAGAATTTAATTATAATTACACTTAGAATTAGAACTTAATAATATTTATGTATTAAATTTTTTTTAAATCTTATATTATTATGTTAAACCTCACAAACTATGTGACATTTTCTTTTGATAATCTATACGTGAAATGACATAAAATCAACAAAAACTAAAAAAAAAAAAATTGTGGCGGGTTCGGGTCGGGTCGGGTCAGTGGGTGACCTGATGAAGAAATCAGGTCGACCCGAACCCGACCATGACCTGACAGGTTCGGGTTCGGGTTGGGGGGGTCGGGTTCAAATCGGGTTCGGGTTGAACTTTCATGTGTAATACCCCTACCCCAACCCGACCCGATCCACCCGAATTGACAGCCCTAGATCCATTTGCGGACTTAATCCGTCTACAGTGCAAGATTCATCCGGGTCAGAGATTAAGTCTGCCGGGTCGCGCAAAGTTATTCTGTCATATCAAACGTGAAATTAGCCAGTATTAAATGGGTCAAATGGGCCTGATCAGCCCTATCAAACGCCACCTTAACAGAATGTAAGTGTTAGTACATACGTATATAGAATGTAAACAAGAAGTTGTAACCCCTTGGGTTGCCTACACATATATCAATAAATCTAAATGTTAGCACAAATATAAAGCTTAATCTCTTCCACTCAAATTCTTTTCCTTTTTATTACTTTTTTTATTACTTATTTGTATTTAATTCTTTTTATTCTCACCTCGTTCTAATTTTTTCAATTATATTTTTTAATATTTTTTAATTTCTACTTAAACCATTACTTTATACTCATTTGGTATTATATTATATTTTATTTATTTATAAAAATGTTATAAATATATTAATTAAGTAATGACACAGAATTTGAGATTTAACCTTTTTTTGGGCATGCATCCGTGTGTGTAGGGATGTAAACAAGCCGAGTCGGCTCGGAAAAAAGTCGGGCTTGGGTTCGTGGCTGGCGAGCCGAGCCTTGCCAAGGCTCGGCTCGTGCATAATTCGAACCAAGCCCGAGCCAGTATGCTCGCGAGCTAGGTAATAAAATTAAATATAAAATATATTATATATATCACATACACTCTACACGTATATTATAAATATACCTACACACTTTATTAAATTAAATAACTATACTATAAAATTTATATAAACACACTCTTAGGGAATAGAAACCCTATCCCATTTCTTTTTCACCCATTCACAGCCGCAGCAGCCCCAAACCCTACCCCCAATTCTTCTTCCTCCAAATCACCGCAGCAGCAAGAAGAAACCAATTCTTCACTCTCTCTCTCAGTCGCACCTCCACCCATACCGCCGGCCACCGCTCTTCGCTTGTGCAACCACCCACCACCACTCGATCATCACAACTTTCTTTATTTCTGCCGAGTTCAACCGCGCGCAGCCGCCTCGACATCTATCTCCTCTCTCGCTCAGTCTCGCCACCGCCCACCCCACCGCCACCACTCTTCGCTCCACCGCCGTTGTCTACCGCTCTGTCACCACCTACCACGTAACGCCGTCGCCAAACCGTTCGTTCTTCAAATTTTAGTTTGGATCTTGTATTTTATAATTTTAATCTTCATATTTTAGATTTAGAAATTGAATTTGTATGTTGATATAAATGAGTTGTTCATCCTTATTCTTCATAAATGTTGATTTTATTAATGCAATTCTTCAGATCTGGTCATAAATGTTGATTTTATTCCTGCAGTTCTTCAGATCTGAGAAAAATAATTGATTTTTCTTCATAAATGTTGATTTTATTTCTGTAATTCTTCAGATCTGGGCATAAGAACTGATTTTTCTAATGGCTCGGGGGCTTGGCTCGGCTCGGCCGAACCCTCCTTCGAACGAAGCCCGAACCCCCCTTGCCCTGGCTCGCAGGCTCGCAAGCCGAACCCAAGCCAGAATTTTCAACCCCGAGCCCGAGCTCGAATCTTGAAAAAACGCCAAGGCTCGGCTCGTTTACATCCCTAATCCCGATGGCCCGTTGCCGTTCCTGGCTTCCTGACTCGCAGACTCCGGGGCCCAATGTAACTTATCGGAACTTATCATAACCTTAGCCTATCCCGCACTAAACATAACTTTCAAATCGTAAAGATACGTACCTTAACCTTGTTGCAACTACGCCCTACTTACCTCTCCGTGTAAATTCCCTATCCAACTCCAATGCAAGCATACTCTGGCTCATAGGAGGCACACGGTTTGAGGCGTAGTTGAGCGATACCAACACATATTGAATTAAAATAATTCAAATCATACACACAATAAAGGCTATATTTTGCATGCAAGCATAAGGGCACAAATCGTAGGGTTTAACTATAACCTAACCTCACCTTACACCAACGAAGCCAGAAACCGAACTTGTGATTCACCCCGGAATCAACATCGACCACGAAACACCACCCCGGGTGCACCTGAGCTAACTGGAAACATAAACATAGGACTTAGACTTAAAATGAACCACTTAGACGCTCGGCAATGCGCATATATGCAATTCAGGACAATAGATAGCTCAACATATTCATTTATCATCATAAAACACGTTCACGTGCACAATTAATGCATATAAGGACAAGTACATACACATAAACATCATATAACAAGTTAGAAACAAGTTCAAGGGTGAAAAGTACAAGAAAAGCGGAAGAAGGACTCAGAAAGAGACTCCGAATGAAAATGGGCAAAACCCGACAGATTTTCAAAATGCGCAAGCTGTACAAGAATGGGAATGTCTTGAGTTTGAGAAATGATAATTGAGTTTGTTTCTTGGAAATGAAACTATACACATAGATCTGTCAAATGGCATATGGCTCAAAACATGATTCAAAGCGAAGTGAAAATGGCGTAAGCCCAAAGTTGAACGAATGCAGATTATCGAGGACACAGCGACACCAAAAAGAATGGATTAGATCTCACAATCTAGAAATTATATTGATTTTATTCCAATTGGATATTAAAATAGACTTCAAAAGGTTTTTATGGTTAAAATTTCAGGTCGTTTCAATTAAATTCGGGCAGAAAACAGGGCAATTTCCACTGCCGTGGAAGAATTCCCCACTCCCGTGGAAAAAGGGCCAAAATGAGGCAGAAACTCGGGCACTCTCCATGCCCGTGGAGGAATCTTCCACGCACGTGGAAGATTCTGGGACAGAAAAATGCGGAAAAACAAGGCTTAAACAACAAGGGATCAAAAGGGGCAAGCATAAACACTTCAAATCAACCAAAATCATGCATAAACTTCATAACTCATTCAAGAACATATGAGACATCAAATTTCATCAAGGGGTTAAGGTTTCATACGAGAAAATTCGACGAGACAATCAAATGCGCCTAAAAGGCATCAACCGGCAAGGTTGCATTCAAATGGCCACAAATGCACTCAAAACTCATCACTAGGCAACTAGGCAATCAAAGCTCATTCATTACTCATAATAGCATGTATATAACACACTAGGGGTGAAGGGGATCAAGGGATTATGCCAAAATCCAAGCCACAATCCAATCTCATGCTTCAATTATTCATTTAGGCACATATGAAATGCAAAGGAAGCTAGAAATCAAGTTCTTATGCAAAATTCCACAAACCCACAATTGCCATGAATGCCAAGACCTTCCTATATCAATAACCAAGCAAGGAATCCATGAATATTCAAAGCACAATCATCAAGCACCACCAAAAATGCATATAAAGGCAACAAGAACAATTGAGATGCAAGAAATCACCAAAATCCCAAACCCTTACTAATTCTCCCAAATCCATACACATACCTCCCCACATATAATCCAAGAAATAAACACATAATAAAGGTCACCAAGAAGAGAGAAATCCGAAGACATACTTACCTTGAAGAGAAATCGAGAGATGAAGGGACTTGAAGTTGGGAGCTTGAAGCTCTTCTTTTCCTTTTCTTCCCTTGTTCCTGCATGTGGTTATGAAATGGGGAGGAAGAGAGGCTGAAAATTGGTAAAAAGGGGGAGAAAAAATATCTCTCAAGTCAAAGCCATGGGTCCCACTAGGTGAATTAGGTAGGTACGCGCAAACGGGCCGAATCGGGGGTCGAAACGAGGTCAGAAAAATACGTGGTTAATCTCATTGAATCCCAATTGCCGAATGGAACACAATGAAGGTGTCTGAACTCAATTTCGAGTTCCCTAGCTCAAGAAACGGCCTAGGGACTCAAAAGGCCATAATTACCAAATGGCCCAAAAAACATACAAAAACTGACATTTGAGTCCATAGTAATTACGCAAAGGTCCCAAAACATAAATAAAACATTCAAACAAGTCCAAGAAGTACATAAGTCACGTAAGGCAAGCTCGGGAAATCAAATTCACAAAATACAAAATACGCGATTAAACACACAATTCAAATAACACATAAGTTCATATTGTTCAAGTAATACAAGGAATCAAATAAGATACGGAATTAAACTCACACGTGTCACGTACCTATACGTATGAATTAGCGGGGTGTCACAAGTTGTGTTGCAAATAAATTATTATTTAAATATATTAAAATTAATTTTAATAATATATATATATATATATATTTTATAATCATATTTAATATAATTATTAAATTATAATAGACAATAAATAAATAGCATAAAATAATATTGTATTAGTTAAGAAAATTAAAGTATGAGGAGAAAAAATAAAAATTATAAAAAAAAGGAAAAAAAATTGAAGTGAAGTGAGAGAAAAAGAAAAGTTAATAGGACTTTGTTGGAGTAATAAAAAGTAAATAAATAAAAAGAATAGAATGCAACAAAACAAAACAAATGAAAAGAATAAATGTGACGCCCCGTCTCTTCGGCAATCCAGGTATGGCTTCACGAGTAGGGATGGCAACAAGCTGAGGAAAGGTTCGGGGGTACGGGCTCGACTCGCGAGGGCTCGACTCGATTTGACTCGTGAGGGCTCGACTCGACTCGACTCGCGAACCAAGGTTCTCGCAAAACTTTCCTCATTTTTCATCGCTTTTCCAGGGGCCAAACAACATAGAATTTCTCGCTGCTGCAAAGTTGATCGATTGATTAAAAAAGAATAGCAAAATTTTGAAACTTAGATACAGATAAAAGCTCCATAAATCCATCACATTTACATCACAAGAACACAAACTGAACTATTAGAACAATAAATTATAAAAAGAACAAGAAAATCATAGATCCATTCATTATATACATCGAAAATAGAAAAAATAAGAATAAGCCAAAAAAAATTAGAAAGAGAAAGAAGAAAATAGGTCAGATTTGAATCAGATCTGGGCTTCAAAAAAAAGAATAAAGAATGGAAGGTGATTTCAATAATACTTCATTATCGTCACCTCTAGGGAATCAACGAGCGGTGGTGTTAACTTGAGAGCACAAAAAATGGCCGTCGCGGTTGCATTGTCGGTCGTGGCTACTTGAAGGCGCAGATGATGGTGGTGGTGGTCGTCTTCGGCGCTGGTAGTCGGTGATGGCGGTGGGCGTGGCGACAAAAAAGACAGGCGGTGGTGCAAGGTGGATGAGGCGGCGCCACGGTGGGTTGGAATTAAAGAAAGAAAAGAGGCGGACGAATTCTTCAGAGAGAAAAGTTGGGTTCTGTCCTTAGAAAATGAATTAAATTTGGAACATCCATTCCACTTGCTCTTGTTGCGTTCGTATGGTGAGCTATCAGCCTCCTTTTCCTATATGAGGGCAAACCCTAGCTTTCTTCTTGCCTCCACTTTGGACTCCAATTCATTTTCAGCTGTTGTGTCTGATTTAAGTTAACCAAATCATGCAAGTGTACACTAAATATACGTATAGCACAATAGGATCGTACCCATATGGAAGGGAAATCAATCACTACTCAATATTATTTTTTGATCTAAGGACCGAACAAATTCAAGAGAATTTTACTATAACTACTAAAATCAACATAATTAATTAACTAAATTAAACTAATAAGCAACTAAGAAACACAGATTAACTTTAGTAAAAGAAATAGGCATGGGAAATAACAACAAATACAATCCAGAGTTTTATGCAATGCTCTTGTGACAAGTCTGACTCTACAACCTAATCACTGATATTCGTATTATCCTCTCTCAAGTTATAATCGAATATTAAATTAACCGCCAAGTTGTTCTCACAACCATGAATAATTAACTTAACCAATTAGCTCAAGATTTGTATAATCCTATTCTACCGGCTCGACATCGTATACAGTTATAAGTTGTATGAATTCAAGATTAAATCTATTTAACTCTTGCAATTCACTAACTATGAAAATCTTCACAATTATCCTAATTCTCTCGAATATTTGACAATTATAGAGTATTTTATGATTGGCCAGATCATCACATATCAATTCAAACCAATTTTCAAACTATGAATCAGAACAAGTCATTCAAGCATTTTATCGAACACCTTTCATGCACCAATCATTATTTCCCTAGCCCTAGGTATTTAGCTACTCATAATTTGCCCAAAAACCATAAAACTAAAATAAATTGCATTAATCAAACTCAAATTCAACATGCCTAAATAAAACTTGAAATCCAAACTCATAAACATTCAGCCAAATTAAACAAAAACATCTAACTACGAAAACTATGATTCTACGAATTGAGGAATTAGTTAGAATCAAGAAAGCAATAAATAAAACCAGAATTGAACTAAATTGTTCAGAATAATTGATCCTCTCATCTTCTCGAATTCCTCCAGAACACTTGTGCAAAACTCCGTTCCGAACTCTCTCAGCTAGGGTAAATTTAAAAAAGCCGACCTCTCAAATAAACCTAAAAATAGGCTTATATAGCAGAGTCCAGAAATCTCTCAGCTGCACGAGACACATATTTGCGCTTTTATTAACATGACACGATTGTGTTATGCAATACACTACCCAGAGACACGACCATGTCTCTTTCCTTGCGCACTTCAGGACTTCCTGTACTGAGACACGGGCCTGTCTTATTTCGTCTTGCTTGGAGATACGACTGTGTCTCCTTCTATCCTCACTTCCCAGAGTTTCCGTACTGACTCAATTTCTTCTTCTTCATGACACGAAGATGTCCTCTGAAACACGGCGTTTTTCTCCAATTTTGCATTTTTTCTCCATTTTTCAACTCCAATGTACAAAGTACTTGAAATGGAGCAATAATACAATAAAAAACACATGAAACGACTCAAAATATTATGACTAAAGCACTAAAAAGTATGCAATTTATGTACTCAACAAAATCCCCCAAACTTAAACATTGCTCGTCCTCGAGTAATATGAAAATCAAAAGAACACATCTACATCCAAATTAACCTCTCAACAATCATTAAACTCTCGCTGTAATAAAATCAAGTTATCCAACTCAAATGAGCATATGCACAGAACCATCAAACATAGTATGAAAAGTGTAGCACCCCAAACGAAAGACACTACATCCCCCGTACTATAGCCTGACACGTGAAACGAAATAAAAAGTCCGTACACGTACCAAGCCACAGCGAACGGGTGACAAACAAAAATCCAACCTAAGCTAGGCAGAATATTGACCCTGACTGAAAATATAAAAACCTGTACAGAATGCGCAATAATTATTAAACATAAAAAGAAGCATCAGAATCAACACATAAGCATACACACATGCAATGGCCACGGGCCGACATAATTTAAATCACACAAGTCAGAAACTTGGGCTCACAGGCCTATTTTATAACACAAACAAACCCGACAAGGGCAATTTAAATCCTACATGGCACATAGACCACATCTAAATGCATACTTATACATACGTGCGATCAAAACATACTAACTTATACAAATTCCAAATGCAAAAATTGAAGTCTCAAACTGAATTACGGACTCAGCTCAAAATAAACTCCAAAGCTAACTCACACCGCCTAGCTCGAACTCCGAAGTGAACCTGCAAACTAAAAACATAAATAGGGAAGGGTCAATCACACTGACGGAGCGAGGGGCTACTGTAGCGCACCCTAACACTACAACTCCCGCACCTGTAACGCCCTAACTTTTCGGACCTTCAGGTACGATGACACGTGTCAGTTTAATTCAGTAATTACGTGAATTATGTGCTTAGCATGCTACGTGTCATTGTGGATCTAATTATATTACGTGCGTTTAGAATTAATTAAATTGTTCTTGATCTTAATTGCTCAATATTATCCGAATTAGGATACCTAATTTTAATTAGGGTGGTTTAGCCCTCGTGGCTATTTGAGCTCGGGAATTCAAATTCGAATTCCGACCCCTTCATTTAATTCGTTTCGATGATTCGGATTTGATGAAATTGACCTTATATTTTTTTAAAGCCGTTTGATAGCCCTACCGTTTTAAAATTCGATCTGTTTGGACCGGATCCTTTTGACCCGACTTGTTTACCCGACCCGCTTCAGCTTTTAATAGCTGAAAATATCCCCCTTCCTCTTCATTTGATCGGTCCAAGAAGAGAAGAAAAGAAGAGGAGAAATGTAACTCCTGCGAGGGACGTCGCACGCTTATCCCGCGCTATGAACTTAACTTGTATATAGTATAAACCATATAACCGTCAAGCCCAAAGCAAGCGGTGACAAACGAACAACCTAGCTAGGCGGTACTAGACACCAAAGCGCGTAACAACACACGAAATGCGGAAACATAAAATTAAAAATCAAATATAATCCAACAAGATCAAAGCATAACCATAAAATATCCATCACATAATTTGATCATCACGGTCCAGCATAACATGCTCAAAGTACGGAATTTAAATCATCCTAGTGGCCAACACAGCCCACTAACAATATCCAAAAGGTAAAGCGAGAACATGAATAAATCTCAACATAACGAACCAACTCGAATTAACAGAGTACGCGAGGCGCGTAAAGTAAAAGTGCAAGCTAGACTCTAGACAAGACTCAAGGACGACTCCGCCTAGCTTGACTCCAAAAGCAACCTGTGGACACGAAGGGAAAACGGTTTCAGCTCAAGGAACCAGTGAGAGAGTTAAATATAATGCATGCTCAAATAAAGTTGTTTACAATCCGATTGGGTTTTCAAAAGAGATGCAAGTTTTCAAAGAATGGAATTCTAAACTAAAACACCGGCTCGGCGAGAACGAACACTCCCCTTACTTCCCAAACCAAGAAATCAAACCAATCCATCCTACACCGTTGATGTCGAGGGTGTACAACCCCCGATCATTGCAAAAGATCCGTGGAGAAACGGGTCCCTAAAACCGGCTTCTACCAAGCTCACCTTAACCCCAAAACCTCCTTGGAGTCTTAGCAAACTTGTCCAAAATGGGTAATTTGTGAGGGTTCGACCGTCCGCCCATGCGTTCCCGGTCTTACCACACACTCCGCCCAGAGCGCTATCAAAAGATCCTCCAAACAAGCATCCTTGCTTAGCCAAAACACATATCGCGGTCCAACTCACACTTACATAATAGTAAACAAAATCCCAAAAGCATTTTGGGTACTTATCCCATATACAAAGATTCGTTTTTCCTTGAAAACGTTTTTCCAATAAACATAGTACAATCGAAATCCTAGTTTTCAGCTTAGTAGACCTACATATACATTTTACAAACGGGAACAAAAGCAACAAATGTGGGAGGCCATATTGTCCACAGTTTTGAAAACCATTTTGTACTATTATTCCTCACCTTTCACCAACAACTCCCAAGCTAAACACGGGCAACCGCTAAACGTCCGGAGACACAACACCTAAATAAGACAAAACACACCATGAGGGTGAGACAAGACTCAAAACCATATAAAACGACGCACGGCTTAACAAATGCAACATGCTAAGGCATATGAAATGTGTCAAGCTGATACAAATCAATAATAATGATCATTAAGTATCATACGAGTCATATCAACACTTGAAGTCATGGAATTATAGATTCAATGCACATGCAATGCATAAAGTGCCTTAAAACAATAAACGAAGCTCATACGTAAATAAAATGCAAATTCAAGCGATTCGAAGGTCGGGGCACACTCCTGGGGGTGTAAGGAGCATGTAGAAACCAAAATTGAAGCGAAAGAATCGAGGAATCAAAAGGGCGAAAAAAGGAACAGTGGCTTTTGAAACGGGCGTTTGGCCCTAAAGAAAAATTCCCAAATAGGCGTTTGGGTTAGGCCATTTTCCGGATTCTGTGTCTGTGAAACGTGCGTTTGGTTTTATAACTGGGGAATGAAACGATCGTTTGATAATGAAATTCTGGAACAGTTAGTTTCTGAACGGGCGTTTGGGATTTTAACGGGGTAACGAAACCCCCGTTTGGGTCACTGCTGGGCACAAGTTTGAAGGCTGATATGCATACGGGAAAGGTGAAATTAAGGCTCAAATGTTCTCATGATATGCAAACAATTCATATAACAATAATGCAGCAATAAGAAGGCTATGTAATGGCCAAAAACAACTTATGTAAACATCCAATGTGCACAAACGAATCGAATTAACACCCAAAGGACATAAATATGAACTTCATCTTCTTCACATAACAAGCTTCATATTCAAAAATGGTGAATCCTTCAATCATGTAAGAAACTCAACAAATCCTACCACATTGTTCATCAAACAGCTCAAGGAACACGATTCCATCATCAAATCGAACAATACACTCATGAACAAGAACATGCATCAATTCCTTCAAAAAGCTTCAAAACCCAACAATGGTGAAATCTTCAATCATGCTTAAGACCCAAAGATATCTATCACATCCTTCATAAATACACATAAGGAACAAGAACCCATCAACGAATTAAGCAAAATCCAACGAGAGCATGAACATGCAAGAATCTTCATAAAAGCTTCAAAACTCATCAATGGTGGATTTCACATAAGAGCATAAGGACGTGAAATACCTATGTCAAAATGATCCTAGAAGCATAAGAAACACATTTCCAACAACGAAAATTAAATTCAAGCCACCCCACCAAAACCGTAGTTTTCAAATCAAAGTTTCAAGTTCAAAGAAGAAGACCCACATAAACATTCAAGCATTTCTTATCTTTGGAGCTGATAATCGAAGAGCGAATCTCGTTCTTTAGTCTTGAATCTCCAGCTTTAGTCTTCACACTTGTCTCTTGAAAATGGCTTGGAGTGTTCTTGGTGTTCTTGAGAGGAAGTGAATAGACTTGAGAGAAAATATCTTAAGAATGAGTTTGATTCTTGCAAAATACGTTAAGTGGGTTTTTGGTGTGTAAAATCTGAGTTGGTTAGTTGGGTCAGTAATAAGGGTCGCGGACTGGGTCAAACGAATTGGGTTTAAGTAAAATCGGGTCAGAAATTGGGTAGAATATGAAATTGGGTCGCGGTCAATGAAATCCGCCAAAAAGGTTGACTTCCTGTTTGGTTTAGTAAATCGGCCACACGAACTCGCGACGAAATTATCTACTCAATTCTATTAAAATCTATCCAGTTCCAGGCCTTGAAAATAAACTTACCATAGAAGCTCTAATTTGATATTTTCCGGTCAAATAAGCACGTTGGTTTATTAAACAATTAAATCATGCTTATCAAGGTTTAAAGTAGGAATTGAGCATATAATAATGAGCCATAAATTAGTACATAAAACATACCAAGCACGCATTCCATATATTTATGTACAATTAACACATAAGCATAATTACCACATAACATGCATTAAAGCATAAATCGTACTCTCTCATACCAAATTTACCTAGTCCAAAAAATGGGGCGTTATAGGTTGGGTCTCGGTGCGGAGGGATGTGGTGTCCCGCGCCGGTGCCACATCCCTTGAGTGGTATCAGAGCCACAGGCTGCAAAACCCGGGCTTTTGAGTCATGTGGGTCTATCTAGGTCATTTGACCTAGGGACTATTTGTCAATGTGTTGCATTTTTGCATCTCTTGAGTGCTTGTGTACCTTAATTGTTCAAGTTTGAGTGATTTAAATCGCAGAATCATGCATGAACTAAAGAGCACACATTTATCCAGTGTTTATTCTAGAGGACGCCTCCTCCCAGACATAAAGATAGATCCCCAGAACGAAGGCACCATCGCCGAAATCGATCTCCTACACCTCAACAACAACAACTGCCGCCTGCCGAGGTCTTTGTTACCTCAGTCATCAATATCATCGATCCAAGATTGAGGGATATGTGCCACTGGCACCACCGGCAGCTCAACCTCCACCACCACCACAAGAGACTCCCATCACTGCTATCTTGAGAGAGTTCCAAAATCAGCATCCCCGAGATTCTTTAAGGGGAATGACATTCAAGCCGAAATATGGCTAAAGAAGTCGGAAGGATTTGGGAGCTCATTTCATGTGAGACCCGGGAGAAGGCTCGTTGCACACTCACACTCATCCAAGGAGAGGTTTATACATGGTGGGAAAGCACCAAAATCGTTCTAGATGCCACCGGAGAAGAGGTGACTTGGGAGGTTTTCGTCAAAGAGTTCAGAAACAAGTTTATTCCACCCGCATCACGCACCAAGAGGTTGATGGGGTTTATGGAGTTAAAGCAAGGAAGCAGGACGGTCTCCGAGTACATAGCGGAGTTTGAGAGACTATATTTCTACGCCCTGAATATTGCCAACGATGACTCCCACAAGGCGATGCAATTCATGGCAGGTTTGAGGCCGGACATTCAACAATCGGTAGAGACCACCAATACGAGCACATGGGAAAAGGAAACTTTTAAGGCCTTGAAAGTGGAAGATGTGGTAAATGCAAGAAGGGTTTCACATCGGCAAGGATCGGGATCAAGTTCGGGTTTCAACCACCGGAAGAGGCCGGTGAACACTTCGGCTCCCCCTCAAAAGGGACCCTTCAAGAAGCCTCGTGCGGGAGGCCCAGCACCATAAGCTCCTCGAGCCCCTCAAGCCCCGAAATACACTGAAGATTGCAAGAACAAGGCTTCGTGTTTGCATTGCAGAGGCCCGACACAATCCTACAACACCTACCGCAAGAGACTAGGTCTTTGTTTGATATGCGGCAAAGGGGATCACATAGCCTCCTCATGCCCCGACAAGACTCTGGGATACCAATCCGGAGCTTAGAGGCCGCTTGTGTAGGCACGTGCATATGCCCTCGAGGGAGAGGAGCAGAACGTTGAGCTAGACTCCAACGCCGTGGTGGAAGGTACTATTTACATCCATGACACGAACATCCATGCATTATTTGATCCGGGTGCGATGCATTCCTTTATTTCGTGTGAACTATGTCCTCTTGTGTGCTTGCCTGTTATACGTGTGAATGTGTGCTTTTGGGTGAGTTCTCCATTGGGGGCTAGTCTTGAGATGAATGAAGTGGTGAGGAATTGTGGGGTGAAGATTGATGGAAGGGAGTATTTGGCGGATTTCATAGTTATGCCTATGAAGAGATATGGAGTAATCTTGGGCATGGATTGATTGTACAAACACCGAGCTGTGGTAGATTGTTATGCGAAAAAAGTGCAACTAGGAGAAGAATTGATTGTTGGAAAAGGATCGGAATTGGTACCACTATTATCCTACACCGAGGCTTATGACTTATTGAGGCATGGAGCCACCGGATTTGTAACACCCCAAGCATAGGGCGCCACATCCCACGCACTAAGACTCAGACCCGATTATGAAATGGAAAGTCCAAGCCCGAGCCCGAATTAAAGCGAACGGAAGACCAACACACTCGCTATGCTAGGTGGGCTAACCCTTGAACCAATTAAAACTAAGAACCACAATGGAACAGAGAAATGCATAAGGAAGCAGAAAGATTAACACAAATCACGTACGATGAGCTACGAGCTCCAAAATAAAATCAATACATAACTAAACATGGCCTTCACAGCCTCAAGATACAATAAACGTTTAAATAAGCAATGCAAAATGACATGAGTGTGTGTGTAAAATAAAACCAACACGCTAGACCCAACGACTCTAGTTTCCCGCCTAGCTCTCCAAACCTGCACAAGAATGAAAACAATCCGGGCTCAGTCTATAGGAGACTGGTGGGTATAAATAGGGCTTAATACAATAATATTACATAATTTAAACACCCACACATGCAAGCCATAATCCCGCTCAAGGTTTGGAAATCATTTCCCAAGTGGGTAAAACAAAGAAAACAATGATCGGGATTACAACTACCATTATTGTTCATTCATTCATTCATTCATTCATTCATTTATTCATTCATCCATGAGGCCAATACGTGAGCCCCAACGGGTAGGGCTTCAATCTCCATCCATCTCCTTTGTGTGTGCAATAATCATTCTTTCATTCATTAGCGTTCATGCAACAATCAAACATTCGCATTCGTTCATGATTATTCATTAACGTTGCCATTATCATTCATCATGATCATTCATTAACATTAACATGCATAGCACTTACTCCTTACTGCGGTGACGGTTTGGGTAGCGAGCCCTTACTGTCCAATCATGATGGCTAGTGGGGTCCATGAAACCCCAACAAGCCTGGTTAGCGTTTCTTCATTGAAACCTCCCCAATGAAGTCCGTTTCGCCATAAACATTGTGGAACTAGTTCAAGGGATCGCCGTCGGCCCTATACCTCCCCGGACAGCCACTTTTACTAAGTTCCTGGGCCTGTGTACATTCATGCATCGCCAACAATCATTAGGTGGGGATAAAGAAAAGAGAAGGGCTTTACATGAAATCAATGACTCCTTTAAAAGACTCGATATATATATATATATATATTTGGCTTAAAACTTGCACATTGGGATATATCTGGTCGTTTAACTAATAGAAGAGAAACCCACTTGTTACTCTTACCAACAACCAAGAAGACAAGGAAACGTCCTAAGAACCCTGCAAGTCTCCACCCTGGAGAAACTGTACAAAAGAGATATGTGCATTCATGAGACTCAAGACTTCACATAAACCAAATAAGATGCACGGTAATTCAATAAAAAAATATGAAATGCATAAACGATCAAATCAATGACATGGAGATGCATTCAAGTATAATTTCAATCATTCTTTC